>JAUTXW010001076.1:180000-283429 GCA_030620095.1 Kuschelorhynchus macadamiae
GTCCTAAAAACTATAATGGATTCTTCAAAAATAGAGAAAACCAAAACAAAGCTAGTGGAGGTGTATCAATATATGTTCGCAAAGATCAAATTGTACATGAGATCCCCGTTGACTCATCACTTGAAGTTGTGGCGGTATCAGTAGGCCTTTCAAAAACAATATCTGTCTGCAATAATTACCTTCCAACATCTAAAGATTTTAACACCCAAGATATTACTGATATATTAAACCAATTACCTACTCCAAGAATTGTCCTAGCTGACTTCAACTCATATAATGCAATATGGGGCAGAAAACGCATCGACAATAGAGGAAGAAATGTATATGATGCCATAGAATCTGGCCGTCTTTAACTTCTTAATAACGGTGAAAACGCACGCTTTAGTGTGTCCACAGGTCAATCTTCAACGATAGACCTCAGTATATGCGACACTTCACTGTCACTCTCTCTTCACTGGAGGGGACTACCATCCCTGTATGGTAGCGACCACTTCCCTATAGTTATTACGGACAACTCAGAACTTTATGACCTATCAACTACTAAAAAATGGATCCTTAAAGAGGTTGATTGGAATAATTATATCAAATGTTGGTTGAACACGGCCTTAATTTCCAAAGACCATATCAGAACGATGAAGTTGACACTTTAGTTGAAAATTATAAAAATATACTCTCAAGAGCCGCAGCAGAATCTATTGGAGTAATCACAAATTCGACCAAACGAATCCCTGTTCCATGGTGGAATAATGAATGTAAAGATGCTATTCATCTGTACAAACAAGCACTGTACAAATATAAAAGAAATAATACACAAGACAACATATTTTGGAAGAAAAAAATATTGACCTAAATTTAGTTTAATAAAAATGTTTTTTTTTTTTTGTTATTCGCATTTTTATGACACTCGAACGCCATCGCGTCGAACCGATGGTTTATGGGTTCGCATTTAGAGCAAGTTATTTATACCGTTATATGCATTAATTTATAATTTTTGGAATTTCCAAATTACTTTAAAATTAATTAATCATTTAAAATATAAAAATATAGTTCATTTTCTCCAGATCCATGAGCTACATTAGATCATTCTGATCCAACAACGGTTTTGAGAAAAACGAAAAATGATCTTCTGTGGATTTTTATGAAAATAACCTTAATTCAGTTTTAGCGGTATTATTTACGATGGTTTACTAAAATACCGATTTCTTAATTTTTTACTAAAACATTGCTTTCATTCATTCCTCAGTAGCTCGAATATTAAAAAAAAAATGATTTTACGGGTCGGATAAGTACACATTTTTTGTTTCCTGTGTGTTATTTCTATAATATTACGTCTTTTTTATTTGTTCTGATGAAATAATAACCCCTTTTGCGCATAACAGGTTGTTGGAGATTTGTGGTAAAGACTTAAAGCCAACTCTTTTTCTGCTTTAGTTTAACCACTTCCATTATTTTTCAGTGATAAGGAAATCATTGTGCGGGAAGCTTTACTGACATGGATATGAATTTGAAATGACTATCTTTTTAATTCTTGAATGTTGTTTCTTAGAATGGCTAAATTTCTTTTTGTATATTTTAATTGTTTTGGGGTATTCTGGGGAGCAGTATTAGTACTTGGCATGTTACATATTTCTTGAATGTTTTATCTTCGGAGTCAGAGAATCATCAACATTAATTTTCTTCCTGGGGGTACAATTCTCGTAATTTTCGGATTTGGTTTGTTCTACGTAGAAAACATCTAAATTTCGTTTTCTTAAATAGGTTTTAGTGGCGTTTTTACGGTTAAACTGTCGTTATCGCATAAATGAGAATACTTTTGTGTACAGCATTTGGGTTTAATTTTACTTTTTTTCCCATGCAAAATCTTTATCACTAAAATACAGGGAACGCAACGACTTACAATCTTGATTTAAATTGAATTTATTCGAAAAAATAAACATCTATAAATATAGATAGGTGTCCCCTGATAGTTTTGACGATAGGAAATTTTTTTAATTTGTGGGTATACGACAAATAACATTTTGTAACTTTCTGAGACTTTTTTCTTACTGATACATTTATCGTTTCGGTTAGTCGAAATTTTGGTTTCGCAGCTGTGATTTTTTTTGCCACTGCAATTTTTGAAAGGTTTAAAATACCGATTTGGATTTTTCGGTAATAGATTATTAAATTTAAAAAAATCTAATGTTCCAGAATTGGTTCTCGTGTATTTTTTCAAATGGGTTTCAATATTTGATTTTTTGATACTTTGGCAGATTCAGTATATAGGTAAAACATATATTATGTTATACAAGGGCAGTAGAACATTTTTTTTTTCATTAAAATTTCTGATTTAAGAACTTTAGTTTTTGTCCTAGTAAACATTTCAGTTAAGAGATCGGTTTAGCAGATTTTTTTTTGTTTACTGAAAATTTTGAAGGATTCAAAGTATTGATTTGGATAGAGATAGGATATTTCATGAAACTTTTAGAAGAATAATTTATTCTGTCGGTCTGTCTGTTGGCGGCATAGCTAAAAGACTACTTATCCGATTGACTTCAAGTTTTGGTCATAAATTGAGGATAATATGAGGATGATATTGTAATATTTTGGTACAAATCCAACATGGCGTAACAAAATGGCAGCTTAATAAAATGTTAAAAATACTATTACTAAAAAACTACTTATTCAATTTACCCCAAATTGTCTGTAATCTGGGGATGAACTGGTAAATTATTGGCACAAAACCAAGATCGCATAACAAAAATGGAGGCCTAATAAGATGTAAAAAAAAATATTAAAAAACTGCTAATCCAATTTACCTCAAGTGTCAAGTGTGATATAGGGATAAACTGACACAATTTTGGAGAGGAACCTTAATGGTGTTTAAAATATCAGTATCAAAAAGTACTTCTCCACTTATGTTGAAATTTTACACAAAATTACACAAAAATCAAGTCTGAAACACTTGATGAATTGGTAAAATTTTGGACTTATATATATATATATATATATATATACTTATATCTATATATATATATATATATATATATATATATATATATATATATATATATATATATATATATATATATATATATATATATATATATATATATATATATATATATATATATACGGACGCCCATCTATAGCATGCCCAGCAAAGCGGCAGCGCTGTTTTATATTGATTTTGTTATCACCTCTAGAATGTCGCTTTACAACATGGTGAAAACCCCATTCAAATCCGTTTTTTTTTAAGTTGCAAAGACAGCAATTCTTTTTAAATCCTGAGGAGGAGATAGTATAACGCTGTAAGCCTACTGCACTGGTAACAAATTCGAAATTCTTACTTCCACTTTTTTTAGGCAAAAAGCAATATCATTTGTTTTAGTTTGTAATATATTAAAAACATTGTCCGAGAATGGAAATATTTCTGAAAATATGTTCAACAAATAATTAAAATTAAAATCTCGTTTCAAACAGTCCAAAAACCCCCTCGAACTATTTATTGCTTCTGAGTCCCACGTTTCATTATTTTCTATTATATTCTCAAAGAGTTCAATCAGTGATTCACGCTTTTCAGTTACAGTATACTGTTAACACAAGTCTTCCATTATAGTTCCACCTAGTAGGAGCTATTTTGGGCAATCGTTTGTGGACAATGGAGTCCAAAGCTTGTGTACGTTTGTGTTCTTAAAACCTTAAAATCGCTCTTGAATACTTCCGTCCGTTTTGACGTAGCGTATTACTATAGGTAATTGGCTAAAATTAGTGATATCAGTTGTTTCGTCCAGAACAATAGCAATGAAGCGCGCCTCGCCAATCTCCTGCTTAATTCTTTTTCGAATAATGGTTGCAACAGCGGAAATTAAATCATTCTGGATTCGATTCGACGTTCCGCGGATAACGCTAGACTGCTCTAAATGATTTTTTAAGCAATCATCATATTTAGCCATTAAACTAAGTAAATCTTCAAAATTTCCTCTATTTGAAGAAACCCTTGTTTCGTCATGACCTCTAAATCCCAATTCGTGCTGTCCGAGAAAACAAACAACATCGATAAGTTTTCTTAATATTTGCCTATTTTTATCGACATTGTGTTGACCGCCTGTAAATGCGCTTTGGACATAATGTATTTTTTTACAGCTTTGTGGAAATTGTTTAAATCGGAAAAACCAGTTTTATTTCAGAGACCCTTTTCATTTTCAAGAAGTAAACATATTTTCACACCCTGTTAGCCATTTAAATTGTTCGTATTGTTTTTCCGGATAAAAATGTCTAATACAGTTTTTCATTTTTGTGGTTAAATTTTTCATAAGCGGTTTTGCCCTTCCTTTGGAAATTATTTGATGTTTATCAGCGAAGTTTAATGTTGAAAATCCCTTTATTATTAAGACACACACCACACATTCACACACACTCTTCTTACTAAATTCTCCAATATTTTCAACGTTATTACCGACAGCCGATGTTGACGGTATTTGCATATCCACGTCCGTATTATTGTCTTCCATATCGCACCATGCACGACGCGGCGTACGTTTTACACAATACACGGATAGCTGTTCAAACAAATAACCTACTCCAACGATGGTTTCCGCCACCACTTAAAGCGACTGAAATGCAAAAATTGCAAGCCGGTGGAAAGTTCAATAACCTCTGGCTCGATTCTCAGGAAATCAAGCATACAGGACTTGGCTGCAGAGAAGCTAGCGGCCCGCATAGGTTCTATTCGATATTCTATTGTGGCTGGGTCGGAGTCAATGCCGCATTTATTATGGGCTTGATAATTAAGATAATATTTTAGCATTTTTAATATAAACTAAATTAATGGTTTCCTATTTCAAAAATTACATTTTAGAAGATTTTGTAATTTTTTTTTTTGGGAAGCACTGCTTCCCTTGCTTCCATGGACTGCACGCTTCGCACTCGATGAGATAGCATTGACATTTCAATAACCTGGGAGATGCGATGTTGGTTAAATTAGGGTAAGGTTGCGCAATTTAATGTCGAATAATATGTCGCGCATTTTAATGTCGAATAATAGGTTGATAATATTGGAAAATACCGACTTCTTTTGAAGATATCTGTGAAAAACCGATACTAGTAATATTCCTTTTTATTATTTTTCAGGCTGCATTTGAAGAGATATTTCAAAATAAATTTTAAATTCTTATAGCTACTTTTTCTCCTCTACAAGATGGTGTATGGTGAACTCAGATTTAAAATCTGACGTTTCGTCGTCGAGTTCTCATCATCAACTTCATTTTTTTAAATATAGACACCTGGATTTTTTATTTCATTTTCTACAAGCCCTTGGCCTTATTGCAACTTTAATAGATAGCATGCCAATTGCCAAGAAGAGTCGCGGATATGTAGCGTGTACGGGATGGACCTACCAGTACTAGAAAGCTCTGTGTTTATTTATTTATTTACAGGTTTGTGTATTTTTTAAAGATAAAACATTTTGTTGAAAATAAAACTGTGATTTTTTTAAAAAGAAATTAAGAAACCAGGTTTGTATTTAAAAAATTACGTTCATGTTGTTGTCCCGAGAACTTATTACGACCAATAAAATTTTTAAAGACGATCTTATGTTATTCGACATACTTTTGGTATAAGTGAAAGGGTTCCCTATACAAAATAATCGTCATAAAACCACCATTAGTCAAGTATTGATTGGCACACTTCATTATTTTTGTCTAAAATCGGATTTGTTTTCTTTTAGCGAATGCAATGATGTAATGCACTTATACATTTATTTAGTATTTAAAGTTCTCCTTTGTGAATTTGGTAAAATTTTGGTTTTCTGTCTCTCTCTATCACATTGTCTCTTATGGGAAAATATTAAATCTTCTGTTCAAATATTATAGGTATTTACGACGCAACTGGTTACACAACTTCCACACGCGTATGTTAATAACGATTTATCACATGTGCATCGTTTAAAATCTTATTCGAGCTATAATATAGTTTACCTTTTCGTGAAAAGATTATATATCAAATATTTAAAAACAAATTACCTCTCTTACATTTGTCACAAAAAGTTTCATTCATTTTCAACATGAGCGATTCGGATCTTCCATCCGACATCGAAAAAGTGACTAACGGCGTAATTGCCAGTCTTTTTCAAGTTACGCTCTAAAAACGTTTATCATAGTCGTTTCTTCGTGTGCTATAAGAACGGTAAATGTACAAAACAGCCAGTGGGAATAAACACTTTTGGAGGTATGCCTAAGACTTTGTTTTTAAAATTATCCAATCCAGAACAATATACCGGCCAAGAGGTACGTGAGATGGCGGTCAAATATAGTTGCAGATGGATACATTGAGGTTTCGGGAAAAACAAAAAGAGAGTGCTTTGACTATAATCGGAAATAAGGAAAATGAAGCAACTAGTATCCAAAAACTGAACATGTTAATGCAAGTGCATCGCAAGTTAAGTCAAGTTCATAAAGTACATCTGGTATTAATTTAAATAGTTGTGTAATTAATATTTACAGTAAATAGAATGTAATGCTGTATTTTAAACAAAAATAAACGTTATTTTCTTTAATTCCGTTTTAATTCTAATATTAGCAGATATCATTACCGCACTAGTGCGATAATATCTAGCATTACCTAACTAAAACCAGTGCGGTAATGGCTTTTTGTCTCACGATCGTAGATAAAGTTTCATATAGCGTTGGTTTTGGGAGGTCGAAAACAAAACGTTGGATTTTAAATCTTGAGTGCATTATCATGTAAAGGAGAAAATAGCTATAAATATAAAATTTATTTTGTAATATCTCTCCAAAAGCAGCTTGAAAAGAATAAAAAGGAAAATGACGATTTTTGTTTGCGGATATATTCGGTAGTATAGTGGAAATTTCCAATTTTGTCAATGGCAGATTATTCGGCAATAAACTATGAATCTTTATCCTAATTTAACCAAACTCGAATCCGAATCTACTACGGTTTTTGAGATGGCAGTGCTATTCCATCCAATACGAATCTATTATAGTGGACTAAAATGTTTAAAAGACCGTATATACATTGCCACTTCAGTAATCCAAATAAAAGGAAAGATACATAACGAGAAAAGTTCCAGGTAAAGGAAATTTATCGATTTTTTTAGCATTATCTATAGCTAGTCCGATTTTTATTATATTTCTTTTTGACAATTTTTAAAGTAAGTTGTCTCTGAAATGTCTTTGTTACACTTTTTTTATCTAAATAAATTAGAGGGTGAAAATGCACGTCAATATATAAAAAACTTCTCTGTACATGTATTTTGATACTATCCGTATTTTTTTGCAAAACATGTTATTTTCTTATAAAGTAGTTATAAAAATGTGAAAATGAGTAAAGTAGCAGTTATTTAAAAGTAGCTTTTAATATTGTCCTGTGTGTAAAAGTCTAGGTCAACTATTAAATACCATTTAAACTATTTTTCTAAATACACAAATTTGACAACTTGCTTAATTTCTCGAAATATAATAATCATCAAATATTATGTAATTCGAAATATAATAGACAGGGTTATTAAATAACGAAGCAAAACATCAATATAAATCGTACCAGAATTAAATAGTTTAAAATAAATGAACTTCTAAAATGATTAGTAACAAAATATAAATAAATATTCCAATATAAACAAAATTTCAAACACAGATTTTTGAAATTTAGCAATTTTGTCGATTTTCTGGAACAAAATACAGCAAACGCATGTTTTTTTTTCCTAAAAAAATCCAAAACCAGTCTATAGTTATGTTCCTAAACTCTTTTAATAACATATTTTTTTCTTTCTAAAATATATACAAAACGTATTTAGAAATAATAAAGGAACGTCAAAATTTCATAAAAATGTGAAGTTTTAATCCACTTTTTTTAATACTTAGAAGACCTATATTGAATTGTAAATATACAACACGTCAATAATCAACATTTTTCTAAGTGATTTCCAAAGCCATTTCCTAATTGGTTTAAAAATAAAATCAGGATTTCTTCTAAAAAATGACCCTTTAAGTTAAATAATTGCATCTTATTTTCTGAACAGCCGATAACGCATCTCACTCTTTTGGTATGTGCTATTCTTGTTTCTTGAAATTGGCAAATTTTATAGCGGTTTTGGGGAGTACACAGCATTTGTGTTAAGACATTGCTGTGCAGTGGTGGATTAGAAAGATTTGGTGACGTTTTGCAAGTTAAATAGTACTTCTTTTCTTTTCAACTTTTAGAGGTTATATAGTTTCAGTATTTGGTTTTAAAAATTAATTAATATTTTTAAATATAGAAAAATATAGTAATTTTCTTAATTTACATTTACAGCTAAAAATACTTTTCTGAAATATTTTTGTGTGTTTAAGATGTTATCTAGGGAATATCTAATTTGCTGGAAAAAGGTGTATTGGAAGTTTTTTTTTTAAATATAATCTAAAGTAAGACAAAGCCTTTGTCGTAGTTTTTGGATGAAAACGATTGTTATAGGTTTTTGGAGAGCAAAACTATTATTCCTCATAAAATCAATTATTTATAAGGTTATGGGTAAAATAAAAGTATAAAAAACATAAAAATTACGATTTTGTTAACTTTTAAAATTTTTATCTTTATTTCATACTTAGGATGGAGACCCAGCCATTGACTTACATCAACTTTATATCCTATTTAAAGCCAATGACGCAACATAAATAATTCAGAGTGCGGCAGAAATCGGTTTCGGTTTTCATATAAAAAAAAACATTACACATAATGTTTCTTCATTTTTATTGGATGCCATTTTGTTCCATCATATTGGATTCCTACAATAGGTCTACCATTTCCTTTCTACTTATGCCACACTTGACTTTTGTGCATGATTTAAAGACTGATAATATGGGTATCATGCATGATATAAAATTTGTGTCTTGAGGATGCAACAATAAAGTTGCGAGACGTCGACAATTAATAAAAACTTTTTCTTCAAAAATTTCGTTCTCCAATTCTAAAAATATTTTCTTATTCGTGGGTTAGGAGAACGCTCAAACAAAACTCATTATTGATTAATTCCTGTGCGACGTTTCGTATCTTTATTGATACTTTTTCAGTACTTTATTGACCACACGTAGCCTTATTTCGTTTTGATTAGAGAACTGTTTCTCGTGTGTGTGTGTTTTTGTTGTGAAATGTTTTCCTTCACGTCACATCTGGGAATTATGGGCAAAGTGCGGACACAACGACACTAACAATTCAGTGCTTGAAAAAGTATCAATAAAGATACGAAACGTCGCACAGGAATTAATCAGTGTGTTTTGTTTGAGCCTTTTCCTAACCCACGAATAAGAAAATATTAATAAAAACATATTTTTTTACTGGATCCGAACCCCAAATAATACACCACTCTGACAAAAATGTTTCAACATTGTTCCGCTATATTGGATTTTTACCAAAATATTATCAGGCCATCCCCATATGACCCTTAATTTTTGGTCAAAATTTGAAGTCAATCGGGTAAGTAGTATTTATTTGGCCGCAATTTTGTTCCGCCATCTTGAATTAAAAATACAGTTTTACTAGATTTTACTGAATTTTTAAATATTTTATTATAACGCCACTTTGTTCCGTCATCTTGGATTCGTACCAAAATCTTACCAGTTGATTCCAACATAATTCTTGATGTTTTTGCAAAATTTAAAATAAATTGGCAGTTTTTTCGTAATTTTTTTAATATTTCACTACGCCGCCATTTTGGATTTTTACCAAAATATTACTAGGTCATACCCATATGACCCTTAATTTTTGATAAACATTTGAAGTCAATCGTGTAAGTAAGCTTTAAGCTTTGCCGGGAACTGACAGACAGATAGACAGACATACCGATAGGCGGACCGACGGAATTGCTAAAAAATATTTTTTTGGCATCTAGGGACGTGTAAAACCTGAGGGTGATTTTTTCACGATTAAATACTTTTTATTTGGCCGCCATTTTGTTCGGCCTCCTTGAATTAGTACCAGAATTTTACTAATTGATCCCTATACCACAATTGGTTATGACACACAATTTGAAATCAAACCATTAAGTAGTTTTTTCAGACTGAATTTTTAAATATTTTATTATAACGCCACTTTGTTCCGCCATCTTGGATTCGTACCAAAATCTTACCAGTTGATTCCAACATAATTCTTGATGTTTTTGCAAAATTTAAAATAAATTGGCAGTTTTTTCGTAATTTTTTTAATATTTCACTACGCCGCCATTTTGGATTTTTACCAAAATATTACTAGGTCATACACATATGACTTAATTTTTGATAAAAAATTGAAGTCAATCGTGTAAGTAAGCTTTAAGCTTTGCCGGGAACTGACAGACAGATAGACAGACATACCGATAGGCGGACCGACGGAATTGATAAAAAATATTTTTTTGGCATCTAGGGACGTGTAAAACCTGAGGATGATTTTTTCACGATTAAATACTTTTTATTTGGCCGCCATTTTGTTCGGCCTCTTTGAATTAGTACGAGAATTTTACTAATTGATCCCTATACCACAATTAGTTATGACACACAATTTTAAATCAAACCATTAAGCAGTTTTTCAGGCTGAATTTTTAAGTATTTTATTAAGCCGTCATTTTGTTTCGCCATCTTGGATTCGTACCAAAATATTACCAGTTGATTTCAATATAATACTTTTTTGCAAAATGTGAGATAATATGGATGAGTAGTTTTTTAATAATATTTTTTTTAACACGACTAGGCCGCCATTTTCTTTCGCCTTATTGGATTTTTACCAAAATGTTACCAGGTCATCCCCATATGACCCTTAATTTTTGACCAAAATTTGAAGTAAATCGGGTAAGTAGTCTTTAAGATATGCTGCGGACTGACAGACAGACAGATAGACAAACCGGCAGACCGGCGGAATTGATAAAACATTTATTGGCATCTAGCGACGCTAAACGTAAAGATGTGTAAAACCTGAGGGTGATTTTTTCAGGATTACAAACATTTTATTTGGCCGCCATTTTGTTCGGTCATCTTGAATTAGTACCACTATTTTACTAGTTGATCCCTATACTACAGTTAGTTATGGTACACAATTTGAAATCAAACCATTAAGCAGTTTTTTCAGGCTGAATTTTTAAATATTTTATTATGCCGCCATTTTGTTCCGCCGTCTTGGATTAGTACCAAAATTTTACCACTTGATTTAAACATAATATTTGATGTTTTTGCAAAATTTGAGATACATTGGATGAGCAGTTTTTAATAATAATTCTTTTAACACTTCACTAGGCCGCCATTTTGTTTCGCCATATTGGATATTTCCCAAAATGTTATGACCCTTAATTTTTGTCCAAAATTTGAAGTCAATCGGATTAGTAGTTTTTTTAGCAACGCCGCGAACAGACAGACCGACGGAATTGAGAAAACATGTTTTTCGTCATCCTGAAACTTGAAGATCTGAGAAAATCTCGGAGAGTGATTTTTTCACGATTACAATACTTCCCTTTTACGAGGGAAGTAAAAATGTAAACGATTGAATATATTCTGTTCAAATAAAATATTTTTTCGGACATAATACGAATATTGTTTAAATTTTATGGTTACAACTTAATTATACAGTGTCGCACATAAAGTCCGCATCATTTAGAAAAAATTGTATTAATTGATTTCAGTAAATTTTGTTATTGTCAATAGTTTTGTCTAAAATATAATGCCAAATAAAATGCATGCATGTTTTAGTAACTACAGTTTTTCTTTCTACGAATAAATAAAATGCGCAAGTAAAATTTATCAGACCAAACTTAATGTAAAGTTATCTTATTTTAACAATTTTGTTAAAAACTTACTTTATTTGCATTTTAAGACATAAAATGCGCAAGTAAAATTTATCAGACCAAACTTAATGTAAAGTTATCTTATTTTAACAATTTTGTTAAAAACTTACTTTATTTGCATTTTAAGACATAAGTAAGCCAAGTTACCTATAGTGATGATAGAGATGAATTAAAAATAACTCTTAATTAGTTTTTAGTGCATATCCATTTTGTTGCCAAAAAAAAATAGAAAAACTCAAAAAACTTGACAATTCACTAGACGGCTGAAAATTGTACATGGATAAAAGAAATGAAATATAAGCAACCTTATGTATTTATGTAATGATGGTTCTTGGGATTAGACCATGTAAAATGGAATTACTTTCCGATGTTTCGCCTTTGATTGCACGAGGCATCTTCAGGGATCTTTAATCCATGATATCTGAACATTCAGTGTTCAGATCTCGTGGAATAAAGATACCTGAAGATGCTTCGTACAATCGAAGGCGAAATGTCGGATAGAAATTCTAATTTGACACGGTCTAGTCCCAAGAACCATGATTTCTTAATTGACCAAAGCTGTGACAGCGTTCATTCTATGTTAACCATTTTCTTTCTTATTTTTTTTATTTGTTGAAACATTTTTAATATCTTCCATGTATTTTTGCTTTAGTGTTTTCATTTCATTTTTATCTATTTCAAGTGTAGATTCAACGTTGCCCTAGTAACTGCCCATCTCCTGAGTGGCAAATAATTTCCTTTTTTACTTCCCTCCGAGACTTTTTCAGATCTTTACGTTTCAGGGCCCCTAGATGCCAAAAAAACATGTTTTATCAATTCCGCCGGTTTGTCTAGCGCGGCATAGCTAAAAAATCACGTACCCGATTGATTTCAAATTTTGGGTAAAGGGTAATGCGGGGATGACCTGGTAACATTTTGGTAAAAACTCAATATGACAAAACAAAATGGCGCCGTAGTATAATGTTAAAAAAATGGTTACTAAAAAACTACTTGTCCAATTTTTCTCAAGTTTTGCACAAAAATGAATCATTATAGTAAGAATCCAAGATGGCGGAACAAAATGGCGACAAATAAAATGATTGTAATCGTGAAAAAAATCACCCTCTTGGGTTTTACATATCTTCACGTTTTAACGTCCCTAGATACCAAAAAATATGTTATATGAATTCCGTCGCCGTCGGTCCGTTTGTCTGTTTGTCTGTCAGTTCCCGGCACACCTTAAAAACTACGTATCAGAGTGACTTCAAATTTTGGTCAAAAATTAAGGGTCTTATAGGGATGACCTGGAAAAAAATCAATATACCTGAATAAAATGGCGGCCTAGTGAAACGTTAAAAAAATTATTGCTGAAAAACTAATTATCCAATTTACCTCAAATTTTGCACAAAAATCGAGTATCACATAGGAATGAACTGGTAACATTTTGGTATGAGTATAAGTTAGCAAAACAAAATGGCGGCCTAATAAAATATTTAAAATCTCTGCCTGAAAACACTACTTATTAGATTAATTTCAAAGTTGTGGTCCAAATTTAATATAGCGGAGCGAAACAAGTGTTCTCCTGTAATTTTTTTTTCAAATTTCTCTTTTATATTCGTTACATGTTCATGTTTCTCCGAAAAATGACCCTAAATCAAAAAACTATTACAACTCATACTCTGATTTTTTATCTTTTAAACGGTATTATGTGTTCATAGGTTTAATTAAAAATAGAAAAAATTCTATGGGGAATTCCATACCATTGCGAGAACATCTGATGGAAATATTAAAGCTTTAGAATCACGTGCGTTTTTAATATTCCTAGTCTGGAGGGTGGCGCTAACTCTGACAGAGCCGGAGTCTGTAGTCTACCTAGGTCAGTATAATATCCGTTTACTGTGCAACATTTATTTAAGAATCGGTTTTGTAAGGGGCGTGAGAATTGAACTTAACTTATTAAAGAGAATTCGGTTGTAACTTTAAATAGTGTCAGCATGTTTAAATAAATTTAGCCCTATATGATAATATTACCCCGCTTTTATTAGCTTTTCGGTGTGTTTGCTTTTTTAGTTGTTTGCCTGGTTCAAATCTAATGTATTTTTCCCGCTTAGACTTTTCGATTCACTTCAAATTTGACAGTTGTATACAGTTCGAGTGGCAATGCCATTTGGTACTTTCGTATATAAAAGATTTAAGAGAGCAGACAAGTATTGCTATTTGTGGTTCGCTATATGTATTGGACTTTAAATTATGAATTTTTAGTCTACTTAAAAAAATTCAATGCAACTGCGTCAACATATTTGTGCAGATTCGACTGAAAATCCGTAATTATCTAGAGGTATGTAAAGTGCAAATTATTATTTATTTTAACATTAAAATGGTAGCGTTAACATGCCGTACGAAGGTTGGTGTTTATGCAAATTGTATATATAGGGGCATTCAAGAATTAGTTTTTGGACATTTAAAATTTTGAAGTAGCGTTACCGAACAGAAGAATTTCGTTATTTATGACGATTTTCCTGAAAGTTGGTACATGTTTTGTGAGTGTTTAAGAGCACAAATTATAAACTTTTAGTCACCATTAAGGCAATCAAAGTGGTGTCTGTCACTAGTATGCCGAGTGAATTTTGTCATAGGCTGTAGAATCGGTATTTGAAGAAACTGAGGAGCGCAAATTATAACATTCAATTTATATTTCCAAATGCAAAATGATCAACATACCACATTGGATATTTTTTCACTATACTGTGCATATAATAACATACCCGCATATAATAAAATTCAAAAAGTATTTTAAAGTGTTCTTATAAAATTAAATTTTGTTTTATAAATTAATTGGAAAGAAATAAATGAAGTGTGGCATAAGTAGAAACTGGTAACACTTTGGTAGGAATCCAATACGATGGATCAAATGGCGCCGAATAAATATGTTTTAAAAGACAGTATATATATATATGTGTGTTACTAAATCACTATGCCCTGAACTAAATTGGGTCACACTTCACTATTCTTAATAGAAGGAAAGAAATTTACTGTTTTTTTTTCGGCTTTATTCTTGATCGTACTCTATTCCTTCTCGACAATGATAGGGAAGGGTGTTTTCCGGGACTTCGACCTGTTATTTTTTCTAAATTTCTACAAGAATTTAGGGAGGCGGCGGCGGCTGCAAAACATTTTCCACTCTATCCTCCTTTCTTCCCTCGTAAAAGAGAAGTGTTGTATTTGGGATTAGGATCCAGTAAAAAAACAAAAGTTTTTTCAAATTGTCGACGTTTCATAACTTTATTTTTGCATCGTCAGGACACATATATAGATTTTATTTCCTGCATGAAACCCATATTATCAGTCTTTACCTACTCTGTTGGTCCGCAGATATTTCCTAACTCCAAATAATACACGACTCTAACATAACAACAAGAAGATCATCAACAAAAACCATTTAGAAACTGGGAAATATCTGCAGACCAACGGAGTAGGTAAACGGCCGCTTGCAGAAAGCTCGATTAAAGTTTAGAATGTTTAACGAAATATCAAATTTGACAGCGAGTTCCTAGATTTCCGTAAGTATCTTTTCAAATCCGAAAGCTCCGTTAAATATTGTAAACAGCAATTAAGTTTTGTGCAATCGGCTGAAAGGCTGATAATATGGGTTTCATGCAGGATATAGGATCTATATATGTGTCCTGAGGATGCAACAATAAAGTTGCAAAACGTCGACAATTTAAAAAAAAAGACTTGTTTTTTTACTAGATCTTAATCCCAAATAATACACCATTATAACAACATTTCTTAAATATTGTGCCGCCTTATTGGATTTTTACCAAAATATTACCAGGTAGTCCACATATGACCCATAATAGTAGTATATAGGTTACTTGATGCACCCCACTCCACTACTCCTCTAAGCTTCGCCCCTTCCCCGTAATTCGGCAGCTAAGCCACGGCTCCTCTGCTGTGATTGGTCGGGAATATCCATCCTAAAATAGCGGAGGCTCTAATTATGGGGTTAGAAGATAAATTTATATTAGTTCTACTGAGGTGTCATAAATTACCTAAGCCCTATCCCTTTAGTCATAAACCTGAACAATGATTTAGATTGTTTGAAGAATTGCACCCAGTCTTCATCTAATGAACCACATCAATTTGTATTGCTTGGACTGGGGTAGTAGGAACCAAGACTCGCTAAAAAACCTTTTTAAATAAAACGCCATAATTTTATTACTACAAATAGTTATATTTATCGCAAATAAATATCTGGACTTATAATATAATTAATCCTTAATTATAAAAAATCTTAAATTCTATACTTAATGATAATTAATTATTATAATAATATAGCGCTTATTTATAAACTTAAGGATTTAAATTTCGGGGTTTTCTAAACGAACAGAAGCCTTTATCGCCTCATAGATAATAGTAGAGTCATGAAGAATAAGAGCATACACTTTAATGTTTTTATCAAAGTTATTTCTGCTTTGGATTTCTAACTTTATACGGTTGACTTTTTAAGTCCTTTGGGTTGATTATTGAAGTCGATAACAAATAGAGGATTTTTCGCGTATTTCGCAATAATCATTAGAGGCTCGCAGAATCCTCGACCGTAATAGCTGTTTTAAAAATGTTCATAACTATAATACGCAGATGCAACAAGTTTTTAGTAAAGTCCAAGTCCCACCGTTCGTATGGGTACACTTGTGAATTTAAATAGAGTCTGATGTTACGAATTTCGGCATCTACGAATGCAGTAGCGTACCTATTCTTCCTTTTCAGAATTTTCTGCGTTCTGGAAGGCTAATATAACATAACGAGGTTTCTCCAAATTAGTAGTAGTTTTTAAAGACCAAATATCATAAGGAGTTTCTCTTAGCGCGGGTAGCTCGTACAAATCCCATGTTCTAAAAGCTATTTTAATATATTCTTTTTTCCCGCTTTTTAGCTGGGAAAGGAGTTTGAGCTTTTCACGATCATTCGGTACAACTTGACGAATTTTCCACTCAATCTTATCAACTTTCAACTGTGCATTTTTTCGTTCTATCTAAACGGGTGAATTTTCTTTCAATATACGGAAAACTATCTGCTACATCCAATATAAGATCTTGGAAGTTAATAGAAATTCGGATTTCATCGGAATTTTTATACGTCGGAGATTGATACTTGCTACACGGGGTTTCCAAATACTTAAAGTTTTTCACTCATCTTTGAATTATTTGCGTATTTTTAGGCCTTTAGAGTTTAAAAATATTTGTCTTCTCCACTTAACTTAGGAGATGTTTTCTTTGGGGTTGTTGGGCGTAAACTAAATTTTTCTGGGTTCTGTCAGATTTTATATCATTGTTTGGTACTGAACTATCTTTCTTGTAATCTTTATCGAATCTAAACCTCATTATTTTGTATAATTATGTTTTTTCAACTCCAATTTCACTATAAATTTTTCACCTCTAAAGTTCACTTAATCTGCGTTATCATTCAAAATCCTCAGAGTAATGTTATCGATAAACTGACGTCCTTCGGGTTTTATAGGCATATATATAATATGTTGACGTTTTTTAGTAAGCTTGAAGCCGGGCGGTACATCAATATCAACTTTAAATAAAGTGTGTTTTAAATGGTATGATCTGTCAAAGTAAACGTGTAAACCATGACTAATCATCAAGCTTGATTTACCTTAATTTTTTATGAAATGAAAGACGTTTTTAGTTACAATTACATGAATATTTATTACAGAGGTACGAAACGAAAAGGATAACAATAACAATTAAAATTTAATAAAATTTTATAGAACTGTACAACAACCATTTCGAGTTTCAGCTGTTAAAGAAAATTTTGCTTTGTTGTCCGAGACCAAAAAACTTTTCCGATGTTGCAGCAAAGAATTCTTCTTCGTGGCGACCCTTCAGGTATGTCCTCACCTTCTTTTGATTCATTTTAATGGTCAGTACAATATAAATACTGCTTTATTTCAAGATCTTTTTGTAACGCTTCTGGTGGTTTGTTATACGTGTAAGCAGTTTCGTCTGACACACACCCTAAAATCGCTTTTTTTAGTAAATCCTTTAGCTCATTCTCATATTAAATATGCTTTTCTTTTTCCGGAACGCTTTAAGAGAATGTGACATTTTCGTAATTTCACTACATTCCATGTTTCTAACTGTCACCAAGAAACTTTAAACACAAATGTCCACAAATAACTGAATTAAATGTCTGCTTTCTTTCGTAATTATACAAGAGTGTTCTTGTCGGTGAAACGTCACAAAAAGATATTTGCCAATCTCGACAAGTAGGGGTAAATCTCCAAAGCTATCATAGTAATGAATCACAGAACCCCGTTTTTTAAATGCTACCCAGTGTGCCCCTGCCCCTTTAACGCTATGTAAGTTTACTATAATTCGTTCTGTCTTGTTTGGACCTGTTAAAGCCAGATTGTGTCTCATAAATACCCCTCGTAAATTCGGTATTTTTAATTTCTTGGCATATTTTCTTCTATCTAGGTTTGATAGGGGTTTTCGAGGCAGGGATGAACAGGGGAAAACAAACCTAAACCATTTCTATATGATTTTAAAAATAATCCTTGTTTTCCCAAAGCTATAGATTCCATCGTTTCATTATATCTTTTAGATTCTACTAAAGGTTCTTTGGCGCTTTTCACTTTATTTACTACATTGGATATACCGACTGCACCTCCTGCTAATGACCCTATTGTTGATAGTCCAGCAAATATGGGGATTAGAGGTAATATACCACCTACTTTGGGGATAGGTATAATTCTAGGAGCTCTGATATTCTTTTTTCTCTTATGACGTTTAAGAAATTTTCTAGTAGCAGCTAAAGCTCTGCTGGCAGATTTTAAAATATCAGAACTTTTGCTTTCCTTTCGAAATTGCGATTTTGCAGCTTTAATCAGTCCACTACCAAACGAAATATTTTTGATTTTTGAGGCGTTTTTCTTTTTCGATTTACAAACTTCGTGTATTTTTTTTCTAGCCCAAGCCCCAGTTTACTTTTTGTTTTCGTAGTTGTAATAACAAACCAGGCAGCAGATTTTTCTCCAAGACTTGAATCATTTGCCTTAAATCTATTCCAAGCCTCTTGTTCTAAAGCGTAGTCGGCCTTATGACGGGGACCTAAATCACTATTTTGTGCATACGCATTATCATGAGTTTTACAGGCGACGTCGAGTGGATTAATTTCTTTATCCCCTCTAGCTAATCTTTTGTATAATTTTGTACCCGGCACACAATATTGATAACCTGGAAGATGTAATTCGATGGGTAGTTTATTAATTAATGTATTAATAACACCTCCCCCAGTCTTGTATCGTTGCTTGCACGAGCAAGAACACTTCATATGTGTTGCTGCATCAGTGGTTAACACTAGAATAATCAGTTTGATTGCTTTAGTGTATGTTTATTACCTGCGCTATACAGTATGAAAATAATAGAATCAAGTCACAAACTCTTAGTGGATAATCTAGATTATACAATAGGTGGCGCAAAAGAAAATGAATTTAAAACCCACGGTCCTCTATTTATGTCAACTATCAGAGGTTTAATCGCAGGGCCATCGAATTGCGGGAAAACAAACCTAATGATTTCTTTAATAACACTTCCGAAAGTTTGAAAATGTGTATGTGTATTCAAAGTCACTTTATCAACCAAAATATGAATTTTTACAAAATATTTTATCACAAATAAAAGAAATTGGGTACTATGCATATAGCAACAATGACACAATAATGAATCCTTCAGAGGCAAAATAAAATAAAATTTTTATTTTTGATGACTTAATATGTGAGAAACAAGATCCTATAAGAGCATATTATAGTATGGGGAGACATAAAAACATATCTTGTTTTTATTTAGTTCAAACCTATTTTCGAATATCAAAACAGTTAACCAGAGATAATGCAAATTTTATTTAAACAAGATGAAAGAAACCTCAAACACATTTATGCCGATCATGAATCTCATGATGTAAGTTTTTCACAATTTTCTAATATGTGTTTAATATGTTGGAAAGATAAACACGACTTCCTTGTGATAGACAAGGACAGTGACATTGAGGAAGGTAGATATCGAAAGGGATTTCATAGTTATATAAAGCCCTAATTATAAATACGACCATCATTCTCTAATCAAATACCGTAGTAATAAGAGCGCGTAAGTATGAGCAGTTCATTGAACAGTGAAATTAATCTTAAACGAAAACTTATCGAGGCAACAGATGCCAATCGAGTAAAATACAACTCTTTAAAACGGCACCGTATAGAAAACAAGCCTGTCACATCCCGCTTACAATTAATATCTGATGCAGTTTCGCAACAATCAAAACCTATGTTCAGTCCCAAAAGTCGTTAGTACTCCTCTGCACGCGCCACATCCAAGCACAATAAAAAGATCGACTACACAAACAGTAGTCGGCCGGTAAACGAAAATCTAGAGACCATAGCCAGGACAGGACTCGTCATCGGCATCAGATACCGCTGAATACCTAGCCACGCCTATACCCAAACATACAGTGATTGAAGGACGGCGGTTGGATTTAGATGTTAGCGGTGCACAATTGATGACGATGTTGTTCCGCACAACCTTAATGGACTTCATCAAAATAAACACAGTTATGATTATTTATTTGGTGTTCGAATAGGTAAATATTATACAGGTGACAGTGAAATAGTTTTTTCGCAAGGACAAATTTCTTTGTGGAAAAATACTAAAGAAGTAGGAACATATCCAATAACCGAGGAACTTCTTGATTTAATTTTCAAGCGATTACCCAGTGCATTAAAAAATGTCCAAAATATACCACCTCAAACAAAGAGTGAATACCATAACATTTTATTGTCATCAAAACTAGTGTTTCGAAACTTTGACCCTAATCGGTCAATACAACTTTATAAATCGCGAAAATTTACTGAAATAATTACACCTTTAATATTAAAAAGAGGCACGGGACATTCGAGGGGCAATTCAATGTTCTCAAACCGAAAAACATATCAATGCCCCAGAAATGTAGATTATGTGTATTGGAATAAACCTAAAGATATTAACTTTATTTTAAATAGCTCCGAGGACAAGTTTATTTCATATCCTTTTCTAAATTCGCCTTTGTGCTTACTTATTATGAACAATATCTATTGTTCCGGCACGCATTATTTGCAAGTTATTGACAGAACGAAAGCAATATATCTGCGATTTTACTTATACACTGTTTATACACACTTTTTTTTAATATATGATACCCTCTTCTCGTAATTCGGCAATTGTTGCGAATCCGGTATCTTACCTGCTTAAAGATATAAATGATACCCAAATTAAAGGAGGTTTTTATAAATCCAAACTGCAAAAGGTCAGGTACTCCGGCGTATATTTGGTGGAAAAGATTATTGGACGCCGAAAAAGAAATGGTATGGAACAAGGACGAGTTCGCTGGCTTGCATTCCAGAGTCTAACATGGATTAAGAAGACCGATTTAGCAGCGTAGTAAAATATAATTTAAAGCGAATTTCGTATTAATGTAAGTTTTGATTATTATTATTTCCTGAAAAAAATTAAAACTTTGTAACCATAAGTAAGTTAATGTATTTAAAAGTAATAAAATAAAACAATTTCAAAATCATAAGTGTTTTATTACAAATAAAAAACAATGAGTTAGTTTTATCTACATAGAACAACATAATATTATAATAATATAGGAAAAATATTTCAAATGTTTCTAAGTATACTAATATAAAAGCTCATCCACTTAGAAATTTTAAAAAAGTTATATAATAATTTAAAAAATAATCAATGTAAATCCACCCTTGTTTAATTATAAACAAAAAAATAAGTTGGTTTTGTATACATGGAAAAACATAATATATAGTACAGAAAAATCACAATGTGTGTTGTATAATATAGGTATACAATAAATAGAAAATAAGTTGGTTTTGTCTACATGGAAAAACATAATATAATGGTACAGAAAATCACCATGTGTGTTATATAATGTAGATATACTATGAATAGACAATATGTAAACAGAAAACTTAAAATTAAAAAAAAAGTTACAACAATATTATAAAATACCAGAAGGGTCAGTACCACTTTTTAATAAAATTTTATTAACATCTAGAATACAATCAAAATGAAAGTTTAGCATTTCTAACATGCAATAAGATTGAGTACATTTAAAAATTTTACATAGTTTCTCAATTTTTACACAAAGAGGCTCTTTACACTTATTTTGCACAGCGTTATATAAAATATCGTAATAATAATTAGAAAAAGATAAATTGCTTAAAAGCCTAAATCTGTAAGCGATTATGGAAGTGTACTTGCATAACGATACGATCCATTCATGGCAAAAATATAATTCAGCCCCACCTTGTCCTATCTTCAGCAGCGTTTGTCCAGCACAGAGAATGGCAGACATTGTGAAATTGGTCAAGTTCAAAACATTTTGACACAGCTCGCCCTCCACGTTGATGCTCGGCTTCAAGTTGATATTGCCCAGAAATAATTCCCAATCCAAGTCGGAAAATGATATTACTATTATATTACTCATCTGGGGTGTAACAAAGGCAATTCTGACGGCTGGTAGAAAGTCTCTTGCTGGACTAATTCGAGTAGACAATTGAATGGGCAAGTCTGGCAACGATAATGCAACCTCGTTATTCAGCAGCTTTTTACTTGCTATTTTGGCGTCATATGCCAAATTTAGTTTATCAAGAAAATCCAAATAGACCCAATCGGACGAATGAGAAGAAAATGTTTGAGACATGGAATATACTAACAATGTACTACATTTTAAATAAGAAGACGAAGACTTGAAGTTTCACACTGTGACAATATTATAGATCATATTAAATATAACTGAAAGTATCCTACTCCTACGTTGGCATTTTAAACAAGTTTCAACAGGCTAAGACCTGAATGGTAGTAAGTCACAAAACGTCAAAAAGGGTAATATGTCTTGATCAAACAAGAAAAGGACATCATGTGGAGTTTTAGCTTCGAAAGTCGTATATCCTTCTATACACATAAATTGCAACTTAATATTTTCACAAATCTTGGAGTTGATCGTTTTGCATGGCATGTTATTTCGACTAAACATATTCTGCTTCAAAAAGGCTGTTAATTTTTGAAATTCGGACGGGATAAATAGGAGGTTTTCCCATTCTGGTTCAATAAACTGAACAACTGGCTCGTCTTTTTCTTTTATTCTTCCAAGTTTAGCTATGTAGTCAACATTATAGATCACTGCAGGCTCCACTACAAACGTGATGGAAGGCAGACTTTCAAACGTAAATGAACACTTTGAATCTTGTGATTTACTTGAAGAGTGTTGTTATAAACAATCTTGCGAACAATATTTACTATCAAAAAACAGTTCAGAAGCCATGATTATGCAAATAAGGCACTATAAAATGAGTGAGAATTATCTAAGATCAATAAAATAATGATTGTGTATCCACTTGTAATAGACTATTTGTAAAACTTTAAATATCTGATAGTTTTGACAATACTCGCACACACTTTAATATTTTTACAAGGGCTTCGACCTATATATGCCCCTAAACTACTCATTATCTCTCCCTCCAATCACCATTACATTTCCGCGCATATTCAGTTCTATTTTAACCTGTACAAACGTATTCTTCTTGTAATTGACGTCATCACCGCCTACAAACACCCCCTTGTCTAACCTGAGTAAAGACGTTCTTTGTAACAGCTATTATCGTAGTCTACTCTTGTATTATATTTCTTTCAACCCTGACATTCATACAAATATTTTAACAAATAAACTGAAAATTAGTTCATACTTAATCAATACACCATGGAAAACAGACTACCTGCGAAAATCCAAGTTCATTTGGAAAATATGGCCAAACTAAAAAAGGATATCGAATTTCTCGAGAGCAAGAATAAAAGGTTTGGAGACTTTGAAAATCTTAGGCTTAGGTCTAAACGGGGCAACGCGTTCCTGCCTCGGAGAAGAGCTATGAGGCGAACCTCCGACGACAAAAAGAACTACTTCAAGAAGCAAATATGTCATGCACAAAATGTAAAACTTACTGTAGAAATGTGAAAATTGTATAAATATAAATAAATAAAAACGATCAATATTTACACTCTATAAGCTAAAATATATACACTAGGAAAATAGTTAGATAATAAAATTTGGAAAAAATTAGGTGATAGTATCTAGGTTAAGTTTAAGTGTAGCAACCTTAAGAAAATGCTTATTGTTTTAATTTTTTTTTATGTATTCTCTCTATTTCTTCGAATGTTTTTAAAAATAATTTTTATAGGGGGCGATTCAGGATTTAACTCCATTTCTTTAATTGAATTGAAATTTACCAATTGTTAGGCATTATAATTTAAACATATTCCTTTTACTTTATACACGATCTTGTCTTTATTGTCATTGGTGGAGTGTATAGTGCGGGACACGAAAGAAAACCGGGCGGAGTCAATCGGTTTAGGAAGGTCAGCCAAGAAATCTCTTTAAACCAGTGGTGTCCCGTCGTTCTTTAAATAATATGGCACTCCTTTTTGACTATACTTCAGATAATTAAAAAATGTAACTATGCTTAAAGAACCTTTATCTATATTTGTCTATTTCTTTCGTGTTCCGCACTTCTATATCTCTTTTGTGTTGCAAAAACGGCGAACTTTCGAATTTTAAAATGATTTAATTTTGATTTTTCTTGATCGATTTACCTATAAATATATTTTTTCTTGAGTTCTGTCATTAACACTTCCTGGGCTACTGGCTACGTCCACTATTATTGGACCACCCAGTATAGTGATACACGATTTACACGTCCAGATTTTTCAAGGGCAGCCAGCATCAGATCCAGTGAACGAGATTTATCAAAATTTTAATTTATGCAGTTCGACTTTGGGCTACTCGGGTATGCCAAAAGTGGCCGTCTGTCTCCGTTTGTCATATTACTTTATACAGGGGCCGTCATTGTGAAGTACTATACAGGACGTTTCCTTATTGCGTGCTGATGTTAAAGGGGGTGTTTTTATGTCCTAAAAGTCTTAACTTTTGAGATACAGGATGGTAAAGTTTAAAAAGAAAACATTTTTTTTCATCCCAATTCTGATTCTATTGTAGATAACTGCATGAAATTTGATACACGTCTTCTATGCATTAAGGAACATACGGATTTACCCAGGTAAATTACATATGCACGCCACTGGTAGAAATGTCAAAAATTGATTGTTAATAAAAAATGCCCTTTTATGCATAAAAGACGTGTATCAAATTTCACACAGTTATTTATCTATAATACCATCAGAATTAGGATTTAGAAAAAAAAATTTTTTTTTAAAACCCTGTATTTCCAAAGTTAAGACTTTTAGGTTCATATTAAACTTTTTTTTAAAAAAGGTCCAAGAATCACCCCCCTTTAACATTAGCACGCAATTAGGAAACGCCCTGTATAGTACTTCACAATGGCGCCCCCTGTACAAAGTAATATGACAGACGGAGACAAACGGTCACTTTTGGCATACCCGAATAACCCAAAGTCGAACGGCATAAGTTAAAATTTTGATAAATCCTGTTCACTGGAATCAGTGCTGGCTTCCCTACTATAACTACATTGATGTGTTAATTTTGAAAAAATAAGAGTTCTGTAGTTTTTCAAATATTAATTGAAATATTAGATATTTTTTGACACCCGGTATTGAACAGAAAATTAATTATTTTGAAGTAGTTTATTGACAGCTACTTTATGAACAATTTTACAAAATATACGAAAAAAAACTAAGCCATTTTGGAGGTTTGACGTGTTGTGAAGACTCCAGTGTGATAACTAAATCATCAATAACCGTTTCAATTTTGCCATCTACTTCCCAGTATTTATCTTCAATAGAACGAACATGTTTAACATACGATTTCCAATTTTCAGCCGTTGTTGAGTCAATTGCTTCTAATGTTATTTTATTTAAATCTTTAATTGAAAGTTCACAGGGGTTGCGATCTTGAATGTATTTTTTACTCCTGCCCATGCAAGTTCAATAGGGTTGAGTTCGCACATGTATGGAGGGAGCCTTAAAGGTGTATGACCGAGATTACGTAAAAGACCGTCAATTTTATACTTTTTTTTCTCTAGGCTTGTTGGCTGATATTACTTCATATAATTTGATATTTTCTCCATGTTGGATCACTTACAAGATTGTTCGATTTAAGCCACGATATCATGTGAGCTTTTGTAGAGTATTTAGTTGGCACTTTATCTTCTACGTGAGAATGATAAGACGCATTATCCATTACCACGAGTGATTTGGGAGGAATGTTAGGTAGAAGCTTCTCGAGCAACCACTTTTCAAAATTATCTTTATTCATCTGTCCATGATAGTCTCCAGTTGTTAGTCCCGAGAGAAAAACTAAAGCAGCACCTGGAACAAATCCGGCTTCTGAACCAGCATGAACTATAATAAAGCGACTACTAGAGCGGATTCCATGAACAGCACCTGTAACACTTTCACTTTGCCAGCATTTCTTCACTGTCATCATTATCTACCCAGGTTTCGTCTAGATACACAATATTGCGTCCTTCTTGCCTATCTTGCCTTACAGTTGATAGATATTTCACCCGCCAGTGAAAAATATTTGGTCTCTCAATGAGCAATTTTCGTTTATTTTGGCACTTGTGCCAAACAAAACCATTTGATCGTAAAAGCCGATTTAAGGTTTTATACCCGCACGGAAAAACTATTTTGTTCTTTCCCGCACGAAGTAGGGGTTTGCAGGTCGGGACCTTCTTCAAGTTTATATAAAAATCTTCTATTGTTCGTCGAATTATTTGAAAATCACCATCGTCAATTTTATCTTTGTATGATAATCGGGGTCTTTTTTTACCAGGAGATTTTAAAGGTGAAGTAGAACATGAGCGATCATTATGTTCTCTTTGAATTTTTCTTACACTACTTGCCGAAATGCAGCGCGTTCTGTTCAATTTTGAATTGGAATAGTCAAACTATTATTTTCAGCTTCTCTAGTACAGGCCTCTATAATGCTCGCAATAACTTCACGTGCACCGCTTCGAATTGTTTTTCCTCTTTTGCTCGCCATCGTTACTTCGAAATAATAATTCAAATTCAACGCAAGGCATTTATATAGAAATGAAAACAAATGCTCGAAATGTATAGGCGCCACTGGAAATAGCTAAAACCTTCTAGCGGCAAGTGCATAGAGACTCTAGGCACATCCCAATTACAAGTGGACCAGTGCGAAATTTACTAAATCCTCGATTAATTTTTAACGCTTGGCTGGCGCACTTTATAGGTGAAGCGGCAAACTATTACAACAAATAAAATAACATAAAATTTATTTGCGTACACAAATTTTATTTTTCCGCTTGCCTAAGACTATGAACCTTTATTTTAAGGACCGCCCGGTTTTCTTTCGTGTCCCGCACAATAACAAATAGTTATAATTTTTAGGACCCCCACTAACAAACTCGGAAATGTAAAATCCTGTCCCGTAAACCACTAAGTCGTTATGTCCCCGACAAAATCTCCTGTAGCATGTTCAAACTGTCCATCTTTTTGTGTAAAAATGACCGAGTTAGTATCATAATATAAAACTCTATCACCTAATTTTTCCAAATAGCTATAGTGTTTAAGGCGAGCCTGAGCTGTTATAAAGGCCGCTAGACAAACATTTACTGTTGATAATGGTTGGTAGCACTCTTCCCTAAAATCATAATTAACAATCAGAGTGTCTTTGTTCATCTTGGGGAAAGTCAAATTTACAAAAATAGAAGGATTTGTCAACATATTGAAAAATACTTTAGGGTCATTTACTATGGATGTTTTGGGCTGATTTTCTTGCTGGCCAAGCTTTCCACAAAACGAATTCAGCATAAGTTTGGCTAAGCATCTCAACCCAGGGTTTTCTAAAATTGATGAGAACTCTAGCTTGAGACCTCCTCTCTCGAAAAACGCCTCGGTATATCGGTTTCTGTCTTCATCACTTAAATATTCACGGGGTCATCCAGAAGCTCCTTGCTTAATTTTGATAAACTTATTCATCATGCCGATGAATAAGCCGCCTGTTTTTGAATTTACATTATATTGTTCCACTTTGTATTGCCAGATTTCAAAAATATCTAAAATTTGATATCCTTTTTCCAAAGCTTTAACCACTTCTTCTGTCACCCAAGTCCCGGTGAGGGTGCGATCTTCATCTGAATGAAAACATTCTTCATTGTACATTTGCTTTCCACACTCGTTACACAAAACAAACATCAGCTTGCTTTTCATTTTAGTAGGTAACACAGGGTAATAAAGATCTTGCAGGGGTAGGATCCTACATTTGATAATACCATCGATTTCTTCAATATTCAATTTTTTGCAATCTTTCGAACAAAAACTTGTGGGTGCCCAACTGGAAACTTGCTATATTTGCACAAATATGGGTACAAAGAGCAAACATCGACATAGCTATTTTTTTCACCGGGTATAGTTTAATAGTGACACAATTTTCAGTACGACCACCATAAAAAGCATCTCAAGGGTTGAGGGGTGCTAAAGAAAGCAGAGGATGGTTTTTCTAATATTCAATTACACCCCCATTTTTCCACAATGTCATACCCGAATGTCCTTAGTCTTTCAATTTTAGCCAGTGTGGACTCAAAGCGGTAATTCGTGGTATCCGATGGGTTGTCTGGTAAAGGTTTATCTCTTTGAACTTTGAAACATGTAGGACATCCATGCCAATAGGATCCCTGAAATTCGAATACTTGCTTGGTTGCCTCGTAATATCCATCAACCTTGACACCATGTTTTCTTGCTTCTTGTCCTTTACCAGCATGGTGTATAGTTATTTGTCGGGAATGTTCTTCCCATATCAGCCATTGCAGAGCGGTTTTTGACTGATTATCCCTCAATCTATATCCGCCCTTGGGGATGATTCCTATAGTATTAGGTATAAGAAAGTTCCTTCTAACCTTCTAAACACTTTGTTACAAGCAGAAGCAATGGTACAGGCATCGCTGAAGGGGCATACATTAGTGGTATTAATCAGTTGGCCTCTGAATTTGAGACAGGCTTCTATGAGAATCTCTACATCAGATAAACAATATTCAGTCAGTTCTTTTTGAAAATCAAACACGTTATTTTTGTGATCAGCGGCCATCTCAAAAGTATTTCTCTCGCTTCGGGTTTTATAGCATCGGGATTATAAAATTCTATTGTTGGAAGAGGCCCGATGTAACTGTCATTTTCTTTTTTATTAAAAAGATGAGGAAAAGATCCCTTTTTGAATGAGTCTGCCAATCTAAAAGCCTTTAGGAGTGCCGAAAGAGGCATGTGAAAATAATTTAAAGAATCCAAAAATGATATATTGCCTATCTGCATTTTAATGATTTTGGTACCACGCATTATCAGGTCGGGGATTAAATCAGTCTTTGTTAAAATATGGTTTAGAATAAATTGATGATCGAATGCTTGACCGTTGTGTGCTATGACAATTATATCTTTGAACGAATATTGAGATGAAGATTAAAGATGAATTAGGAAAGAGGCTACAGGATTGGATCCCCTGAGTTTTTGCAACCTAACTCCATATTTTGGACAGATTTCGAATTCCGTTTTCAGGCAATTATCGCAACATTGTTTAAAAACACATAAGTTAACCTGATGCCCGATACTTCCATCCCCCAGCTCATTTTTCTGTCACGTTTCCAAATCATAAATAAATATACCTATTGTAGTAATAAAATTATGGCGTTTTATTTAAAAAGGTTAGGGAGTCTTGGTTTCTACTACCCCAGTTCAAGCAATGAAAATTGATGTGGTTTATTAGATGAAGACTGGGTGCAATTCTTCAACCAATCTAAATCATTGTTCAGGTTTATGACTAAAGGGATAGGGCTTGGGTAATTTATGACACCTCAGTTCAACTAATATAAATTTATCTTCTAACCCCATAATTATAGGTTCCGCCATTTTTGGGTGGATATTCCCGACCGAACACAGCACAGAAGCCGTGGCTTAGCTGCTGAATTACGGGGAAGGGGCGGAGCTTAGAGAAGTAGTGGAGGGGGGTGCCTCAAGTAACCTATATACTACTCTTTATTTTTGGTCAAAATTTGAAGTCAATCAGGTAAATAGTTCTAGAGACGCTAAAACGTGAAGATATGTAAAACCTGGGAGGGTGATTTTTTCACGATTACAAAGATTTTATTTGGCCGCCATTTTGTTTGGTCCACTTGAATTAGTACCACAATTTTACTAGTTGACCCCTATACTACAATTAGCTATAGCACACAATTTGAAATCAATCCATTAAGTAGTTTTTCAGGCTGAATTTTTAGATGTTTTGTTAAGGCGCTATTTTGTTCCACCATCTTGGATTCGTACCAAAATTTTGTCATTTGATTCCAACATAATAATTGATGTTTTTGCAAAATTTAAAATAAATTGGATAAGTAGTTTTTTTAATAATGTTTTTTTAACATTTTGTTTCACCATATTGGATTTTTATCAAAATGTTACCAAATCATTCCTATATGACTCTTAGTTTTTGACCAAAATTTGAAGTCAATCGGGTAAGTAGTTTTTTAGCTTTGCCGCGAAGAGACAGACAGACGAGCAAGTATGTTCTGTTCGCCCAATACATGTAGTATTACTTGTATACTAAACACGGCTAAAGTTTGCTTCATCGAATCAATTGTCCAATAAGATTTTTTGCCATTTAAGGACGGGAATGGGACTGGTCCCGTAAATAAGTAAAATATAATTTTGATCTTTTTTTTAAAAGCTAAAGCTTACAACAGAACAAAGGTATCTATGTCAATGAATTTCACATAAAAATATCCTTAATCATTTTTTGAGGTAACTGAGTTAGGAGGGGGGTCCCAAAATGCAAACCCCAACCCCGTATATGTGCTAATAATGTCAGCGAAAACTGGACACCCTGTAGAATGTAGTTTGTAGCTCTGTGTACTAGGTAATAGAATACAATCCCGAATACTTAAAATATAATGCTTTAACAAAGTTTCATATTGATTTATATTTACCATTTTATTCTATCCCATTATATAAAAAATGTTTGCTGTGGTCTATTTATAGTTAAACACCCTGTATCTTTCTCGTAGACGAAAATTTCTTTACAATTTTATTACTTTATTTTCTCAAATCGGGAGGTTGATGGTTAAAATAGTATATAATCTGAATCGGTTGCTTTCGATATGTCGTGTAATGACCGTCCGACTAGTTCCCAAAATAGAAGCAGCATTTCCTCTACCCCCATTTATAACTTATCGGAAAAAAATGTGATGTGGGAATGTTATAGAACTAATAGGTATTCAAAGAGATGAAGTACTTAATTCATATCATTTTATTCGCATATTCGTATATATAAATCGTATAAATTCATGGGCTAATATCTAAATGTCATGTGATATAAATATTTTCATGTCACTCAAATACATATGTAAAAACACACAGATACTACAACACACTCTTCACCCAAACCTGCCTTACTCTTTTTTTTTGTAATAATTATTTTCAAATCCCTCAAATGTTTGGTACCAATTTAGAAACAAAAGTAATTTTGAAGTGTAGTAACAAGATAATATTGTCAATAAAATTCAAGTGCATACTGCTCACAGTTTAGTATGTCTAGGCCGCAAGACCCCATCGTTACCTTTAAGACTATTAAAAAATATCTTGAAAGCTGTTGCATTAATAATAATGATTTATTACATAGGGTGTGTAACAATATTATGCAGATATCACTCATTATACTGGGTGGCTCAAAATTCCTATGCGTGAATCAAGTTTGGTTTTTAAATGAAAATCTGTATTTTACAGTTTTTTAAATTGTTCTAAAATATATTATATCAAGCGTTATATATAATATATTAAAATTGTGTGCCTAATATTTTTATTTGACTTGCGTATTAGTTAATATCTGCAAAATATAATTTCTCATAAACCCAACTTTTATCCCTATTTTTTTGCGCGTCAAAACTAATGTTAAAAGTCCATTTTTTAGGTCAACTATGAGACCTAATTTTAAAATTACTTAAAAGATTATTATAAAGCGTTCAGATTTGAAATTCCCCTTAACGAATTAGGTACGAGGTAAAGTATAAATACCTCTGTTTTTTTAATTGTTTGTAGACGTTTTCTGTATTTTACGAAGCGCGGTAATAGGAAAAAAGTTTTACAATGTTTATATTAAGTCAAATGCCTGATTCTTCAAAAAATAAGCACTTGTACATTTGTCACTCGGTAACCCTTATTTTATTTAAACTACATGTTATTGCACCACTGTTTTTTTTCAACCAAACCAAATTTGCGTGCCTGGAGACGAGTACCTTGCTCGCAACTCTTATGATCACACTGGGCTGCAAGAATGAAATGGTCAACTACTCACCAAAATTAGAAAATATTAAAAGGGAATATATGTTTTTTGTAGATGGGTTCTAGATTTAAATTATATCCTTTTAGTGGAGGGAAATATATCAAAGACGCCAAGAAAATATCTAGTATTGTGTTGTCCAAGGATAGAAAAATAAATAAAACCCCTTACAATAATTTCATTGTTAAAAGAACTAGTAGCATTTATTAAACATTTAATTGTAATTATAAATTTACCGGTTAAAACTTTTTAGATTTTTTTTTTGTTAAACTTTTCTCAAATATATATGAAATATAACTGAAATGGCTAATATGTATATTACCATCAACACTCTTATTAAAGCAAATAGTTTTTATTACATTAGTACAAACATTATACAACAGATATTAAAAAGAGTTAAATTTTCACAGCATCCTCTATGACTATTTGGTACAAACTAATGGAAACATCTATAAAGAATAAGGAGCTTATTTAAGAACCAAGTATTATGCCAAAAAGCATATTCATCTAAAATATGATTCTGTTATTTTTAGCTCGCAAACCCGCTAATAGAATATAAATTCATTGCTGCAACATTAACCTGCGCCCTATTGATAAATCATCTGAAATGAAATATACTTTCAGAACGTGTTATTGCCCTATAAGTAAAAACATAAACGGGACGCTTAATACTCGAATAAATCAACGGGTGGCTAAATGGCTAAAGCTTACAAGAATAAAATCGGCTTTCGTAAAATTTAGTTTTTCGTTAAGAAGTATAAACATGTTATACATCAATGAATAGGAGTTTTTATGCTTAGTTTAAAAAAGCAAAAATTCAATATGACGTCCATAAGAAAAAATAAAATTGATGATGGTGAAGAATAATCGAAACGTCGAAATAAAAAATCTTATGCAATAACCGTTTTCTACATAAAAAAATGGCTTTAAAAAAGCTTTTACAGATTTTGAAAAAAATTACAAAGTTACAGAGCTTTATAGAAAATATCACTTTTTAGTTTTTTGAAAATAACTCAAAAACTAGAAAAGGTAATATTACGCCCCTGGCGTCTTTAAATTACCAACAAAATTCTGTAAAACTTTGCCCATTTAATAATTCAGAGTGTATAATAAAATCTTAGCCATGTGGTTACGGTCTACACAAATTATAAAAAAATTACATAAAAAGGTAAACAAGACGTCACAACCTGACATATAGTTTGTTGAATTTTATCTGTTTTCTTCACAGGTAACTTTTCGTTGGTTTCTTTCGAACCAATTGCGAAATAAAAACATCGGCACAACAGACAATATTATTTCCCTTTCGTTCATCGAGTCAAACACAACAAAATTTTTGATCATACAAGTTCGGCATACAAGTTTCTTCATCTGGATTAAGCAAATCGGACAGTATTTCTCTGTTTCCTTCCTTTGCTGCTATGTTTCTTCTCTTACTCAACTTACTTACTGCTTACTATTAATCTTTTTTCACTATACTCCTTTTTTATTTCTAGAGAATACTGTTTAAGCTTGAGTTTACATTGTTGCTTTATAATACGTAAGAAAGGGTGGGGTATCCCCATTTGATCTCCACTTCCCGAAACATAGGGACATATATAATCAAACTCCTAACGTACAGAAACGTAATGTTTAAGTCTAAGCAAACATGTTAAATTAGAAAATGGAAATAAGAGATAAGGACTTCCCTTTCCCAATAAGTTCAGTTTTATGACTCAAAATTGTAATTCTTACAGTTTCCGCGTTATGGTGTCTTCATCTTATGGTGTCTTCTTCTTTTCGTATCACCTTTATACGGTGGTTCCACAATATCTTGTAGATCTCCACCCTGTCTATACAAACACAAAGTTTCTTTTCGATCCAATCATTAGATAATAAGATAATAAAACGTTATTGAAGAACTAATCCATCATCTTAATTTCGATTTTGAAAAACATTCTCAAAAAAAATCGGTCAATATTTGCATTCTTTCTTATTCAACACGTACTATAATATATTTAAATTAAAAGCCGCCTCCTCCAAATTAAATATATTACTCAAATGTGCTCGGAAAGGCCGCGGATCTGCAACATTCGTTCAGCCCTGCTATTCGTCGGCGGTTGTTCTTGTTGTAATGAAGACGGTATTAAGATCAAAAAATTACCAGATAATATTAATATAATTACATATCTACACGCACCGTATCAGGTGCTTACAAACAAAAGGTTAACAAGTTTTCTTTAATTTTATGTAACCCAGATGCATTTCTTCATAAAGGTTGTTGGAGCAGCAGACTGCAATGAAAAATTATTTTCCATACGTAATACGTCTACATGCATAAAATGTCATGGTTGCAAATATAAGAGTTACATGACTTTTTCTTGATCCAATTGGAAATATGGTATAAGGTTTTTTTTTGGAATATAATATGTCCACCTGCATAAAATGTCATTAGGAATGAAAATTGAAAGGTTTTAAATCGATCGTTCGTATATAAGATACATAGCCGTTTATATTCAAATATCAACACTTAAAGCGCCTACTCTAGGTTTTTATCCTATTTTCAAAGTTGTGTTTCAAAAATGTGAATTTTTTGGAATGATTGGTAATCAATTTAATGCGCAGTGTATGATAGGGATATACAGGGCACAAAATAAAGTGCTATAAAATGACCTAAAATGTTTGATGTTCCTATTTTAACTAAGAAAATACGGTTTGATTTTTCATTCGATTTTTTACAGTCTCGGATGAAAATGCAAAAAAGTAATTTTACAGATTTTTGAAATTTTAGATACAATTTTTTGCTGAAAATTGAATTTTTTTCTTGTATTATTTTGATTACTATTCGATTCAATTATTCTTAGGTTTACCACATTACCACAAGTGTCCCAACGAAATATACACAAAAAAACACTGCGTATAAAATAATCATAATAAGGCATACTATTTATAATTTTCTTGTTTAAGGTACCTTAACATCCACGACGGTTTCTGAGTTTCTTAGCCATCATCTTTGTTAAAGAAGATAGATACAGACTAAAAACATGTCATTTTCTGGCTAATTGAACAATCGTTCTTTGTTTTTTGATTACCTAAGTGATTCCAATATATACAAATATACAGTATACAAAAAAATGTTCCGTCCTATCATCTCTTATAATTCCTTCCAAACATTCACATCATCACCTCCAAATGATACATGCGCATCCATATTTTACCCTTTTGATCTCTTAGTATTTTCTCTTCATACTCAGGCAGCATGAGAATGAGATCGTTAATGCGGAGGATTTAGTGAATGTCAATAGGGATATATATCCACTAGAATTCATTCAGCCTCTAACTACGCCCATCTGAGTAGGATCTTCAATAGCCAGAGGGGGGTGGTCCAAATCACTATATTTTTATTTATTTTCCGTTTATTGGTGTTTTACTGTTTTGTTGGGTAAAGTTGTGATTTTTATTTAAACCTACATGGTTCTACTGAATATAATGGAATAATTGTCTACAGAAACCCATTCGTTAGACGATAAACACCCTGTATATTCAAATAAAGTTGTTTTAATATATAAATATATATAAATAGTTTAGATGTTTTGGGACCACTTACGTAATAAAATAACAAAGACCGATTTTTTAATTAGCCAGAGAAAAGCATGTTTTTAGTCTCCCTGAATTTTCTTTAAAAAAATGGTGACTAAGAAACCGTCTCGAGGCTAATTGACCTTAAACAAGAACACTGTAAATAACATGCCATTCTATGATTCCTTTAAAGAGACAAAGTGTTCAAAATGAAGTTTAGTGTTGGCGAAATTTTGTAGAGAACGGAAGTTTTGCTGTCAAGGGCTGTCCGCAATTTTTGGGGACATCCTGTATAACGTTAAAATGTACATATGTTGCGGAAACTTGTGGTAATGTGGTGAATGTAGAAATAATTGGATCAAATAACCAAAAAAATATACATCGTGGTGTTTAGAAAAAAATCAGCAAAAAATTCGTATCTCTGTAAAAAGAAGGAAATTTCAAAAATCGATGAATTTAATGTTTTGCATTTTCACCCTGGACCGTAAAAATCGTATGAAGAATCAAGTCGCATTTTTTTATACAAAATGGATTCATTAAACATTTTTGGATATTTTCCACAACTTCATTTTGTGCCCTGCATATTCCTATCATCTGATACTAAACATAAAATTGATAATTCCAAAAAGTTCAACTTCTTCATACGTATCATACTTTTTAAGACAGACAACTTTGAAAATAGGGTGGACGCTTCGAGTGTTGACCAGTGTATAATATATTTCAAAAATATTCAGTGCCGTTTTGAATAGGAGGGTCCAGTTCATATTTTGAATGTTCATTACTCTAGTAAAAATCGTATAAAAACCAGTGCTTTTTATAATGGAAAGTTTAAACATCAAATGCTATTCAACATTAGATAATAATATTTTGGGAGATACATTTTCCTATTAGTACTAGGTTCACGAAAAAAAATTGAGGGTGTAATTGTCATGGGATGCTATATTTTAATTTTTTCATAATCTAAGAAAGCGTGTTTCCTTAAAATCTAATAAAAATTAAGAAATAATATCTTGGAAAATTAAATCTTTACTATATTCACAAAAACAAATTAAGGGTAGAAATATTAAGATTTCCTGTTTTAATTTTTTAAAATTTCAGAAAAAAAACATGTTTGTTTAAAAACTATCCAATATGAACAAATAATATTTTGGGAAATTAAAGCCTGCAATAAGTACTATATTTACCAAAAAAGAAGGGCGTGGTTATTAATTTATTTTGGAGTGAGGGTTGTAGTGGGAGGGACTGTAGAGATCGAGATTTGGACTGACAAACCCATAAACACCCAACTGAAATGTACTTAAAAAAAATATATTTTATTTGTACCTCTTGATGCTAGGAAGATTTACATAATAATTAAATATGTTTTTTTACATAGCATAACGAAATACACGTTTAGTTGAAAGAATTTATAGGGGACAAATTTCTAGACAGACGCACATTTGTATTCAAGCGTATAAGAAAATGCAAAAATAATTCCACCAAAATAATTTCATTACATTTTTATTTTTGAGGTCATATAAACACATAAGTTCACCGTGGTCGTGATTGTGAAATTGTTGATAAAAACGTTCTTTACAATCTGTTTTTGCAGCAACAACGCAGGTATAAAACACACCAGATACTCCCCATGAAGTTTATGACAACTTGCAATAGTGTGGTGTAAATTTTTAACACTTAGTTGTAAATGTTTTCGTTAGTGTCTTATCTGTGATCAAAAATATCGGTTTCTTTAGTCTAAGAAATATTAGATTAAAGCCCTATAAGACAATCATAAGTTTTCAGGATTTTTAGAATAATCAGGTGAAAAAATTCTAATTTCGGAATTGAAAACCAGCAACTAATATAAAAAAGACAATTTGTGCCGTGCTCAGAGAGTATAATGCAATGTTGCCGCTATGTCGAAAAATGGTAAATTTAAAAATGGTGATAACTCCAAAGCCCTGAGTGTTGACCCTCTTAGTGTGCTAGACTTTCTGCTCCAAATTATCTGTGCTTTTACCTCTTAAAACAATTTTTGTCATTTCCCTTTCTTCATGTATTAAATGTAGGCATTATTATGACTAGATTATTTTTTGAAAACAAATTGTGTGTTATAATAAAACATTTCTTACGTAATATTATATGATATTTTTAGAAAGAGGCAGAAGAGGACAATAATTTTGAAACCATATTGGAAGGATTGACTCTATTCCTAAGGGAACTCCGAACATCAAATCAGTTGATAAGCAATTTTTCTCAAGAAGTAATTCTACCGACGCCTCAAACATTGTTGATTCAATATTCTGGTCGAATCATATTTAGGTAAGTATTTCAGCATAGTTATTTTGAGATATTTTTTTAATCATGTGGTAAATTTTGTAATAGCAATTTTGCTGACTCAGGAAAAATTCGTAACAGTCTGTCACAAATACTGGCAACAAGTATTTGAAGTACCAATATATTTAGGGAAATATGACAAATACATGTTAGACTTATATATATATATATATATATATATATATATATATATATATATATATCTATATATTGCAACTGAAACAAAAAAATTTAATAGTCTTGACAAAAGAGAGGCATACAATTCCGCCAGAGTAACATTTCTGCTATAGGCACTAGAACTTTTTCATTTTTGATCTTACCATATTCTTGCTAATAAATGTTCTAGCTTTGATACATCTCTATTATCTTTAAAGAGATGGTGTATATCTGCGTACTACACTATAAAAAAATTGTACAATTAAGTAAGTAAGTAAAAGTATGTAGAAGAACGTTTATCTTGAAGTCGCATCAGAAAGATATATCTTGAAGAAGTAACAGTTTCCTCTATAAATGAAAAATTTCTTTTTTTTTTTCAAACTCGATTTTACCCAGTTTCTTAATCTAGGACAGAAAAATGTAAAACAATGTTTTGTAGCAAAAACAAGTAGCCTATGATCTGCCCAATCGTTTTCGTTCTGGCAGGTACCGAAACGCAGATACAAAGGCTTAACACCAGGGGCTGATCGTGATATAATTGTTTATATTTAGAATTAGAATCGTCTCCCTGAAATTTTCTATGTGTGATAGGTAACAATCACAATGAATTATAAAAGCATTTATTTTTTTTATGTTGGGCGTAACGGCGTACTACTTCCGTCAATTTCATTTTTCTACAAAAACAACCCTAGCTAAGAACACCCCGTAAACTATACTAGATTCTAGTTAATTAAATATTTTTATTCTACCTATGGAGATCCTATCTATATATTATATATAAAAATACATTTTGTAAGTTATGTAATAAATCTTTCAAAAATTCAAATGGTTTGAAAACTTATATTGCAAAAATGCATCAAGTCTTTAGAAATAATGTAAATGCCCTACTGACTCCTTCAAGCTCGGATGAGACATTTTTTTATGCCGAAAAGTAGTTAAAACCTTTAGACTTGGAATGTCCTTTTTGCCCAAAAAAGTTTAAACGTAAAAATGATCTTAATCTGCACACATCATCAAAGCATACCGAGCAGGAATTCGACTTTGATAATGACTTTCTTGTAAAGTACTTTTCGCTTTTGAAGTCCTCAGTTCCAATTTCGTAGAGGGTTCCTAAAGGGGCTAGGCCTTGTATAGGAGAAGAATTAACTTTTTTAAATAAATAAATGTGCGAGCAACAAGGAAGTTTCGTCCTGGATTACTCTTTTTTATTTCCGTATGCTGTTTTGAAAATCCGAGCTAAATCTAAGACAAAGTCTTCTTCTTTAACTACTTCTGTTAAAGTCAACATTAATTTTTGGAAGAAAAACAAATAATTACCATTGAGATCTTTATTGTTATTATATGAAGAAACCTGCTAAGAAAACCAAACACCAAAAAAAAAAGTGCAACTACGCGTTATTTTGCTAAGAATATTAAAAACAACTTGACTTAGTAGGGCCTTAATATTTAGTCACGGAGGAGCTTGGTAACTTATCTTCAAAATTACTTTCTTTTTTGTTATCTTTTACAAATAATATATTTAAAGGTTGGTTATGTCCCATTTTTATGGGGCTAACGAATGCCTTTTAACAAAAAAAGATGCTGGAATTCTGCCAATCGCTGTTGTTTTTATCTTCGCCGTTTGGTTGCGAAAATAATATGTTTACATTTACAATTTTTTAGGTAAAACATTTCTCCCAATTAAATTGGATTTTGGCACCAAATGTTGTAGCAGAAGCAATTAGATATGTAATTCGTCGTTACCTTAAATATCCTCATAATTCTGATAAAGTAATTCTAAAAATCGATTATTTTAATGGTTTTAACATGGTAAATAGGAACATAATTCTTTTTAGAATTGAAGAATATTTTCCAAAATTTTTAAATTTTATTTCTTAGTTCTATAAAGAACATTCACTTCTATCTTTTGGAGATCACAAAGAGGTTTGCAGCAAGGAGATCTTCTTGAGCATCCATTATTTTGTTTAGCAATTCATCCGATAGTAAAAGCTATTCACTCTGAAATTAATTTATAGTATTTCAACGAGGGAAGAATTGCTTGAAATATTTGTATAGTTTTGGACAACTTTAAAAAAATAATCTATTTAAGTTCGGATTTTGGCTTAAAAATAAATTATAAAAAAATGCGAAATTTCAGTTATTTCTGATAAATCCGATACTTCAGTGATATATTCTAAATTCAGAAAAGTGACACCGGATGTTTTACAGATGCCGTTTGATCCGCTCAGTTTATTAGGATGCCCTTTCTCAAATGAGAAAACGAGGGAGGCTTTAAACAAAAAAATGGTTGTTTTAAAACGATAAAATATCTTAATAGTCACATCGGATTTTATTTACTTAAACATTAATTTCCAATACCCCGTATAACTTTCTTTCTAAGATGTGTTCCTTGTTGAAATACACCAACCTCTCTTTCGGACTGTAATTCTTGTATTCGAAATTCACCCACACTTTGTTTTTCCGCGTTTTAGACTTCGGTTAACGATGTAACAAATTTGCTTGAAATGATTTTACCTAAAAATCTTTGAAATTGTTCTGACGTTGACTCAAATTTTGCTTTAAATTCTTGGCTTTCACTTTGCAATCTAGAGAAGATGTCTGGTTAAATGCTCTACCTTCTGCATCTATGGGGAATCTTTTGGACGATTCATATTTTCGTATTTTTTATTATTTCCATTGCTTTGATAGTTGTTTTGCCTGTGCTTTAACAACATATCTGCACTTGTGGCTAAGCTGCAAAAAAAGTGCGGGACCTTTGTCCAGACATAGGCTGATCAACGACAAAATCAAGAGGTCTCTATAACTACATAATATCTCACAGTTTTAGAACCGCCTGGAGTTTGTCGAAGCGATGGATACTGGTTCCCTGGAAAGCAGGTAAGGCATTGTTACGGGACGCTACGTTCAGGCATACACTTGCTTATTCTTATATCAAACAAACATCTGAAAGAGCAAGTGATGCTGCAGTTAGGGGGGAATTACAAAAACATCATAAATATGACGAGCTGGAAGATAGTTTTTAAGTTGTACCTGAAAACGTTTGATCCTTGTGATAGCGAAGCAAAAAAGCTTCTTAATGAAATAGGCACAAAAATATCGTGCAAGGAAGCAAAAAGTTTCACTACCCAAAGACTCAGCCTAGCTATTCAAAGGGGCAATGCGGCTTCTGTGTTAGGGACTATCGAAAATGGAACAGGTTTGGATGAAATGTTTTATTCTGATTTATTTTTGGTGGTCACAATAGTCATTTTTGGGGGTGTTTTAGGTTGGATGATGGTCAATAAAATGCACATTAGTTAGATGGTGGTTATTTTGTATGTTGTTGATACCACTTAGTATAGGCCAATGACTTATTAAAAGTATTAAAACACCACCGATATTTTTTATATTTGATCTTTTAAATTTAATTTTATTTTTAGTATATATTAATATATTACAATTACTTACTTACAACTTACAAGTTTTGTAAGTAAAAAGGTTTAATATTTGTATTACAATAATAAAATATTGTTATAGAAATATATACAAAATAGTGCCGACTTTAATTACGTTGTGTCATTTAAATATACAAAGCGTCTCTAACAAACATGCTGGATTGAAATTGCTACTCAGGCAGGAAAGTGTCTATCTTTTGTGTTTGACTAGCAATGCCAGTGTAGAGGACCACATTGAACTGTGCGGAGTGATCTTTAAAAATTGCTCTACCCTTTGTTGTTATCGTCCGCCTGACGGCCGTCTAAATATATCTTGTGATGTCCTTAGTTCTGCTGTTTCTTCTATATGTGCAGATTCCAAGTATGTTATTCTCTGCGGTGACCTAAATATTAATTGTTTGGCCGAGTCTATACCTAAGAAGAATTTAATTGATTTGTTTTCCTCATTCGAATTGCGAGTAACTACTGAGGATCCAACATGAGTTTATACTTATAGAACTCGTCATACCAGTGCTTCCGCTATTGATTATATTGCTACTAACATGCCTTGTGAGTTAATGCACTGTGTCAATTTACACTTGAGTGACCACGTTGCGCACAAATTGCAATACATTTGCGACTTCGATAAACTTAACATAGGCAATACTACAAATAATCAGAATAGCATATATTACCGAAATTTAAGCCATGCGAACATTTCATTTTTTGCTAATATGTTAGAGTGGATAGATTGGAAACAATCATTAAACTTTAAATTCGAGGTCGATATAGTAAGGTCAAACTTTATATATAAATATTGTGTACTATTTAAACTGTTGCTGTCCGCGTAAAAAACGATCTTTATACAATAAAACGTCCTGTAACTGGTACACTGAAGAGTTGGTTTCAATTAAATACGAACTTGACACGTTGTATTGGCTACAGAAAAATTGCCCCAATGGCTTGGCCAGATTGGAGTATAGGAATTTGCAACGACAATATAAATACCAAATAAAGGCAAACACGAAACAATTTTTTGCAAATAAAATTAAAAATTCTACTAATAAGACCAAACCCAGTCTGAATAGAGGTGCAAAAACTACGAAAGACATCCAACTCAACATTGATGGGAAAATCGTAACCGAACCTGAACACATTGCTGAGGAATTTGTTGGGTATTTCAGTAACGTATCCGTTAAGTTATAAAGTTACAACAGTACGACTTCCAAATTAAACATCGACTTGGCATCATAAAAAGGCTGATGCCTTATCTAGACGTTTATGACAAACCACGAGAGGTCAACAGAATGGCGAGCAGAGCAGCTAGAAGAGTCTGATATAGGACCAATTTTGCACGGAAAAGTACCACAGTTAGACAGGAATAGAAAGAAATCTCTGACAAAAACCTAGCATTCGAAATGCTGCGGTTTAACAAGACTATAGACGAACATTCTCCAAAATCAGCGCGACTGAGACATACATCTATCCTTATTTTTGTTGGTTTATAGGGCAGCGTTTCATAATTTCACGGGTCAGACTCCAGACAGATTTATTTTTGGAAGAGAATTATGGCTATACCGAAATACAAGATTATGCTGATTAAATCAATTAGCGTCTTCCACACATTCACGAACTAGTACGTGACCGCATAAAATCATCAGTTGATGGAATGAAGACCGATTATGACATCGGAGCCAACTCGGCTGGTTTCTATGAAAATGACATGATTTTCTAACCCCACAAGAAAAAACGGATATCTCTAAAATTGTCTCAACACTGGGAAAGACTATCGAATAATAAAGATGATTAATGGCTTGGTTTATCGGATACAGAGAAGTCTGAAAAGAAAGATGAAGGTACAGAATAACGAAATGTCATGGCCGAGAAGCTGATCGGGACGATCAGCATTAAAAAGGGGGCTGCAAAAACTACCTAGAGAGTTATGAAACATTTACGTACATGGGCTAGCAGTAAACTAACACGGTATCATATATTGAGTTCAGTCAAGAGCCGTTTAGAAGACATGTATAAGGAAAGGGACGTTAACGATTTAGAATTCGTCTTATATCAGATGTGTTAGCGTAAAGTTTATTAGTTGTGTTGTACTGAGTAATATAGTTAGTGTTATTGTTTAAAGAGATACTTGTTATAAAGTGAACCCGTTACAATATCTTAAATCCATGTTGATGTAGGTAAGAAGTTTATACGTAAATGTTTTAGGTTCTTATCATTATTACAAGAGCAAAAAAATGTTTGATTTGAGATTATTCATTCAGACATTTTATTAATTCATGGTGAAGACATATTTCCATCTTAGGATTTTTAGATTTTTTATTTTTATTTTTAAACCTTCAAAGTTAAAAACATAAAATGCCCACACATTATACTTTTAAAGTAAAACAATTAAAACCTAGAACAATTCTAATTACGGGTTGCTTCGCTTTGAACCTGTAAATAAATTCTTGCGGTTTCAAGCCTCTAATATGGCATTAATTAATTTTTGGAAAAGATCAGGATGAGATCACCCTGTTAAGAGTATAAATTTTCGACGGCCCCAGATATTACCTATTTTATTTGGTTGTAATGTTCAAGGTGGCGGTAAACTATTCGATGGAGCCGCGCAAATGACTCAAAATCTTATATTTCTACAAGTGTAATAACTGAAGGTGTAGGAATTTCACCGATGTACTTCGTAACGCTCAATAAGCCTTCTAAAATGACAAGATGAATTTTAATTCTGAACTTTACACTGAAGAGTCAAACATTATTTTTGTTATAGTAGTATTCGAGATAATAGAGAGATCGTAATATCTGCCCTGAGAAAAAAAAAATGGAACGCAACAGGAATAAAAAAGAGTAACTTCGTATAGCAACTCAAACCATTCGAAAGTGGCTTCATTCTCAGCAGTTTCGGGCTCAACATCGAGAAGCTTGTAAAATGCTCAAATAGGTCCACCGTGCGGCTCGCATAATTTGGACAGAACTACATATGCACTGGACCATTAATGAATAGCAACATTGTATCTTCTTAGACAAGTGTAAGGTGAACCTTTTTTTCAGTGGGATAATAGGCTCCTTGTGAGGACTAGTCAAGGTGAGCGATATTATGAAGCTATTTTCGTAGCAAAAGTTGCTTTTGGAAGAGGTGGCATGTTCAGAAGGTTTATTAATAAAATTCTTTCATTAGTAGTTATTTCGTTTACAGGGAACCATAGATTACAATATTTTTAATTAGCATATTAATAAATATTACATATATATATATATATATATATATATATATATATATATATATATATATATATATATATGTAATATAAAATATGCTTAGATTTTATTATTGGATTTAAAAAACCAGGATGCTCCATTATAAACTTTTCAGATATATCTCATTTTTGAAGCAACCTGTACCGAAAATGGAAAAAATATTTTTACTTCCCACGTAGGAGAAAAGTATAGTAATCGTGAAAATATTATTCGAAATTTTTTCAGATTTCTATGTTTCAGGGTCTCTAGATGCCAGAAAACAGGTTTTCTCAACTCCGTCGTTCTGCCTGTTCTAACTAAGCTAAGCCTAACTAAAAAGTACTTATCCGATTGATTTCAAATTTTGGTCAAAAAATAAAATGAGGATCACCTGGTAACATTGTCGTAAAAATACCATGTGGCAAAACAAAATGGTATTAAAAAACTTATTACTAAAAAAGTACTTATCCAATTTACCTCAAATTTTGCACAAAAATCAATGTAGTAATCAACTGGTAAAATTTTGGTACAATCCAAGATGGCGGATTAATAAAATATTTAAAAACTCAAATTAATAGTTTGATTTGAGATTTTGTGCAAGAATTAATTGTGCTAATGTTTGTAATCGTAAAAAAATCAGATTTTACATATCTTTATTTGGCATCTCTAGATGCCAAAAAATGTGTTTTGTCAATTCAATTGGTCTGTCAATTCGCGGCGTAGCTAAAAACTATTTGTCCGATTCACTTCTAAATATTGGTCAAAAGTTAGGGGTTTTGTGGGGATGACTGGTATTATTTTGGTAAAAATCCAATGTGGCGGAACAAAATGGCGGCGTAGAGAAATGTTAAAAAAATATTACTAAAAAACAAACCTAATTTATCTCAATTTTACACAAAAATCTAGTATTACATAGGAATCAACCTGTAATATTTTGGGACGAATCCAAGGCAGGAAAACAAAATGGCAGCCTAATAAATTATTTGAAAAATCAACCTGAAAAAATAGTTATTAGATAATTTCAAATTTTCGGCAAGCATTAAGTGTGATATAGAGATAAACTGGTAAAATTGTGGTACGAATTCAAGAAGGCGAAACAAAATGTCGTTGCGGAACAATTGTTGAGCACTCTAGGTCAATTTCATGAACTAATGAAGGTAAACTGAAGCAAAAATAATACTTAGTTGTTTCTAGTTTCGAAATTAAAAGTATTTTAACTATTTATTACGTATTATATTAATTACGTATTGGAGAAAATCGGAATTTAACCAAATATATTTTTCCGGTCTGTGACCATTATTTCAGCTATCTAAAAACTAAAAATGGCTTTTAAGACGTCTTTAAATCTGTATTCGCATTTCATATATGGAGCTATGATGAACTAATTTTTTTAAATAGGATCTGAATTTTTAATTTTGTATCCTGATACCTCCCGGTGGAAAAAATGTTAATTCGTTTTTTGTATGATCTCTGAGTTTCGCCTTTTTACTTATACAAAAAAATCCTCCCCGTACGACTTTCAGCGTGGTATTTCAAATAAAAACCATTTTCTTAAAATTTTATCTTACAAAAATGGCTAAATAGTTTTGATTTTTCAGTATTTACGAAGCAGTAACAAAAAGGATTAAGTATGTTTTACAAATAATTAAAGAGAAACTATATGTTACCAAATTTAATTTTTCTGACCTCGCAATACACTGCTTAATTGTTTAAAGTTTACTTTTTCATCTAAAATGCTTTTGAGCAGGTCTTAACCTAATTTGTCTAAGTGCCTGTTGAGTAGATATAGTAGATTATTTTCTATTTGTAAATATTATTTGAACGGTGGCGTTATTGCCATTAACGAGTACAAATCGCTAAAAGTTCACATTCTTAACTGTGTCTAGCCTTTCGCTCGTTTTAAATTATCTTAGTGTGTTTTCTCTTTTCGGAATTCGAATGAACAGGGATTTGCATCATCCTCTCCCTTCTCTTTGCGACTATAAGGTTACAACCCGTAATAGTGAATGGTTTAAGTTGTAATCGGTCTGTAATAGTCAACGTTTTGATTACGAACCAGTACAATTCTAATTTTATAATCTTTATCAGGTTTAACTTCAATAACACGAGCCAAATTCTACTTCATTGGAAGATAATTAACTTTTTTATTTTACCAAATCAAGTCATTACTCATTAGATTTCGTGTTATGAGAGACCAGTTGTCAAAGCTTAATGCGATTGGCAGGCACTTTAGTGTTAGATTTTTTCAGGAATTGGATTTACAATATCGTCTATTACAAAATGACTAGAAATAAGATTGTCTAAATCACTGGCATTGGATCAAGTTGGTGAGATCGTTCGTGAGTTCAAAATGACAATAATTTGACATAGTAAGGTTGTAATTGCTTTAAAATTGGGAACTTGATTTCCTACTATTTTTTAAGTTTATATGAACCCGGCTGACAACAGACCGGATACCAATTGTAAGTGAATGGCTCTGGTCACTATGCAAACAAACAGTGCAATGTAAGCTTTGGAAGTCACTGTCTTTGGAGTGTTGTTTTTATTTAACAATATGGGATCACCAAAATGTACAACTAAGAAAATCACGCCTAATTTCCCTTGATTTCCTTAAATTGTAAAGTTGCACCACAGTGGACAAAGAACAGCGGAAAATAGAATTAAATAATAAATAGCTTTACCATAAAATAATACCCATTTTATAAATTACATAAGTAAACAAACATAACCAAACGAATGAAACAATAAGTACGAAACAAGGTTACGCTTGAGCGACTAATCAGAGACGTCGATGTAAATTCATGATGGGGATGGCTATAAGCAAGAACGAAAAAGAAAATGTTATCATATACGAACTTAACTAATTCTCATAAAGTACATAACTACATTAATAAAAAGAAGAACAATTAACAAAAAAATATAGAAGTTGCTTGTAGGTTATACAAAGTAAGAATTAGGCAGTCCAACAAAACAGCTGCTACGACAAGCCAAAAATAACATGGGAGTGACAAATCGTTGGACTGCCTAATACTGTGGTTATTTTTTCGAAATATTGTTTAAAATCAAATGAGACTTAAAATAATAATAATATTAATAATAATAATAATAAATTGGTTCATTTATGTTCAGAAATACAAAGCAATCGTTACAATGATATGACCAAAGGGCAAAGGGTGCATAAATAAACAATTTCCCATTAAAAAATTTTTGTTCAATTATGTAATCATAATATAGATACACTATATTTAATTTAATACATAACTAACTTAATAAGTAGGCATGTTACTTATTTATTTAAATATTCATTATTTCATTGTTTATTTGTGACAAATGGTCACACTTTAATTAATTAAACAACAATTAATAACAACATTATAATAATAACAATAACTAATAATAATATATCTACTGAAACATATGTGTAAACCACACAACTGACACTTAGACCACAAATCATTAACATCTTAAGTTTCTTGTTATTATTTTAATATCCCATAATATTTATATTAGTATTGATCAATTTAATAATTTGAGCTCTAGAGCTCTGTCTAGTCTAGCTCTTTTTAAAGAGTGTAGATTAATTAGCTGTTCTGATTACATGCGCTTTATATGCTCTATAAGCCAAATACATGTTACATCTCAGTCCGGAAGTTTTTTGGACTCTCGGTACTTTGAGCAGGTTCCCACATTTACGCGCCTGGTAGTCGCGATTTACTACGTTATCCGTGTGTTTGTTCTTGTCTTCGTTAATCGTCAAATTTCTAAAGTCTAGTTGTCGGGTGTCGAACATTCCCCTCTCTTTATACAGATCGTCGTTAGGACACATGAAACTTTTATTATAAATAATTTTTAAAATCCATTTTGGTTATTCCATGGTTTGAAATGTACGTTAGTGACACCCCCAGGAAGTTATTCCGTATACAAGGTGAGATTGAACCAAGGCATAATAAAGTGTTTTTAAATAGAAGTATTTTATTAGTTTGTTTTTTAAACTGTGAAATATATTTTGTCGTCGTGTTTGTAGTCCATTGCTCAAACCAATTGCGCTATCGTAGCACTGATAGGCAATCCGTTAGAACTTGTACATGTTCAAATTCACTAGTATCATACCCATTGTTAATCCTGCTAAATATTTTAACTTTATGGCGCGGCGTTCCTGACTGGACGTTAAATATTATACGGGCATAACGTACAATTTTAAACTTTAAACTATGGACGATATCTAAATCGATATCAGATTTCAGGAACGCCGCGCCATAAGGTTAGATTATTTGGCAAGATCAACAATGGTTACGATACTGGTGAGTTTAAATATGTACAAGTTCTAACGGATTGCTTATCAGTGGTACGATAGCGCAATTGGTTAGTGCAATGGACTAAGACAAACTGTATGTGTGGTACGACCCCGTAGAAAATATTCTAAAGTAAAATATCTAAACTATATATAATATTAACTATGATTAAAATAAATAAGTGTTAATAGGCGATTTAAGGCACTCAGTCAGTAAACACTCAAAAAAATCGGTAAATTTCCTTTACGCGGAACTTTCCCCATAATGGCCATAATGGGGTAAAAATGGCCAATTGGCAATTATACGACCCTCTTTTGATTTTATGGTTGGGTTTATTAGCTACTTTCTGATTTAGCTGAATTCTGACTTGTTTTTTAGCTGAAATTTGAGTAATTTTTTTTCCGAAATTCATTCATTTTCTTCATTTATATGGTAAATCATCAATTGTTTCAAATTATGTAGAAATAGTATTCACAGAGCCAATCAGTGTAAGAATTTATGAGCCAAGAGGAATTGCAAAGATAACAAATCATGGTTTCGTAGATATACACTATCATCACTATGACTTATTGTGTAAAATATTTTAAGAAGTTTGACGGTTGGTAGGGACAAAAAAACACTTGCGCAGGAACTTTTACTGTTAAAAGAAACTAAGATAGGCTTGTAAAACACGCGCACCTTCTTTAAACTAAAAATTTCGTTTTCAACAAATATTTTTTTTTAGTTTAGTTAGTATTTTATTTAAAAAATTGATCAAAGATTCCATAACGTAAAAAACATTAATGAAAATACGTTTTTATAGGTAGAAAGAATATGTTTTTTTTAAAGTGGTCGAGTAATGGCTGCTAGGAAATTAGTTTAATTTTAATTTCAAGCATGGCTGATCATAAGAAGTTTTGGGCTATTTTTTAAGCAAATATTACTTGAAATTGACACTTTGTAAGCAAATATTTATCAAATGGCAATGTTTTTCAAATGTAGCCAAAATGTAGCAACATTTTAAAATTTTACCGATAAAAATACTTGGTTTGCCCTTAGTACTCGTTAAAAAAAGGATAATCTAAGGCCCAGGAGCCAGTGTAACGACGATTACCCCAAGTTGGCGTTTTCTTTTTCTATAATATGTGGAGGAATATTTAAACTTTATATTGGACATTTTGTGGGGTAAGTAATTTATATTTCGTTTTTCTAAATAAATCTTCAATTTGGTTTAAATATAGTTTTTTAGGTTATAAACGTAAATTATATAATCTGGCATTCTTATACAGCTATTATTACTATAATTAAACTTAAATACTTGCTAAAATATGTTTGGTTGGCATTTGGGAAAAAATGCCTACTTATTGACCATATTCTGACCTCGTTTTCTAATGATTAAAAATGCCATATTTTGGCATTTTAAACAGCTATTCATACTATAATTTAACTTCACTTTTGGCCATCCAGTATTACAAAAAAAAAGTTGGAGGTTTAATTACCCCACAAAAGATATTTTATTGCTTCTTCATTAAAAACTGCTACTTTTATGGCCAAAAAATCTAATTTGAAGCGAGTTTTCATTGCTAGCAAACAAACCAGGAATCATTTGCTGAAATTTGACAAATCTATGGTTTTTATGTGTCTTCTATGACTAACTTTCATCAGCTAATTTGTGCTACATGGGCAGTGGTACTGATTCAAGATGGCGGAACAAAATGGCGGCTAAATAAAATATTTGTAATCGTGAAAAATCGCCCTCTCAGGTTTTACATATCTTCACGTATTAGAGTATCTAGATGCAAAGAAATATCTTTTATCAATTCCCTCGGTCCGTGTGTCATTTTGTCTGTCTGTCTGTCAATTTACTGCATAGCTTAAAAACTACTTACGCGATTGACTTCAAATATTGGGATAAATATGGGTCACATGTGGATGACCTGGTAATATTTTGGTTAAAATCCAATATGCTGGAATAAGATGGTAGCCTAGTGAAACGTTAAAAAAATTATTACTGAAAAAACTAATTATCAAATTTACCTCAAATTTTGCACAAAAATCAAGTGTTATCTAGGAATGAACTGGTAACATTTTGGTATAAATATAAGATAGCAAAACAAAATGGCGGGGCCTTAAAAATATTTAAAAAATCAGCCTGAGAACATTACTTATTAGATTAATTTCAAATTTTGTGCGGAAAAATTAAATGGGATATAGGGATAAATTGGTACGAATTCAACATGACTTAACAAAATGGCAGTGTGTGTTAATATAAAAACTGCTTATTGAAATTATTTAATTATCTTATTTTAAATTATACCCAAAAATTAAGTGTGGCATAGGTAGAAACTGGTAAAATATTGATAGGAATTCAATATGATCTAATAAAATGGCGACCAATAAAAGTGTTTTAAAAGACAGTAAATATGTGTTATTAAATTACTACTGAACTAAATTGGATCACACTTCACAATTCCTAATAAAAGGAAAGATTCATAACGATGGAAGTTCCGGGTAAAAGAAATTTACCGATTTTTTTTATATCTTGTAGGAATATTTCACTTTTTCTAAAACACAATTTTATGACGCATTGGTTTATATGAATAAAACGTTGCAAATACTTTTACTATAATGCTAACTCTTTCTATGTTTATTAAATGTGTACATATTTTTTAAAAAACTAAGCTAAATCATTTGATACAAATTTATTCGAATCAACGTTTTTTTCTTTTTACTATAATGATAAAAAAATCAGCCTCCCAGATTTTCACGTTTTAGGTTTCCTAGAGATGGCAAAACAAAATGGCGGTTTAGTAAAATGTTAAAAAATCAGTCTGAAAAACTACTTTTTCGATTAATTTCAAATTTACACGAGAATTAAGTGTTATATAGAGAAGAACTGGTAAAATTTTGGTACGAAATCAAGATGGCGGAAAAAATGGCATCCACTAAAATGTTTTAAAAAATAGTAAAAAAACTTCTTATTCAATAGATTTTGCACAACAATTAGATGTGGTACAGGGACAGACTGATATAATTTGGGTACCAATTTAACATGACGGAGTAAAATGGCGTCCTAGTAAAATTTTAAAATATTTGTAAAAAACTGCTTACTCAACTTTGTGTAAAAATCAAGTGTGACAGGTAGAAACTTGTAAAATACTGGTACGAACCCATTATGGTGAAACAAAATAGTAGCCTATTAGAATGTTTGAAAAACCGTATAAAAATATGTATATTTCTTTTACCCAGAAGTTCGTATAATATTAATTTCGTTAGGAATAGGCCCGGGAATAAGAATGTTGAGTCTATTAAGTTTCGCATATAGTTTTTTAGTAGTTACATATAAATAATTATTGTGTGATCTTTCACTTTTGTAATCAAAAAGAAGGACGAGTGAATACAATTTATATTTGTGTTATTAAATATCTATATGTGGAACAAAATAGGGTTATACTTCATTATTTCTAATAAAAAAGCATGCTTTTTTAGAGGATCTTATACATTCCATTAACAAACAATTTTTGCCAATCAAAGTTTTGCATATAACAATGTAATAAAAATTAGGTAATTACGTTCAGAATTTGTAAGAAACACTCAATTCTATTTGACTCGATGTAATTTTGTAGTTATCCTTTATTATCAAATGTATTCTGATTTTAATTTTGGAAGTCTTTGTTCTTAGAAAACATATCTATTTGTCAAACCTGATCATGTCACTCAAAAATTCTTTCTAAAAACAAAAAAAAGTTCTATAAATTTACCTATAAATAAACCTAAATATATTATCTGGAACTCTACTCTTACTCATTTCCACCACACAAACAGATAACACAGTTTAAAAGTTATTTGTTGTTATATAAATTTTATCTACTATATTTTACTTTTTTAAATAAAAGAAACACATGTGAACGAATTTACATGTACTTTGTCAGGTAAATAGGCGAAGCCTTTTTAATGAAAATATAAGAAAAGAAATATATGTATCACAGTTTTATATATTGAATTGGTTGAATTCGTTAGAAAGGGAATAACAGATAATGCCAAATTTATCGATTTTTCTCCACTAGTTTTTTAAACATTTGTTACGGCACCATATGAATCTATACCAACAACCTTATAAGTTAAATTTTATGGCACTGGGTTTATACAAAATTGGTAAGTAGTTGTTTATACTGTTTAAAATATATATATATATATATATATATATATATATATATATATATATTAAACATCCATTTTGTTTCATTAAATTAGAGATTTACTTGAACCCCCGCCATTGTGTTCCATTAAATTAGATATTTACTAATTGAACCCCATGCACAAAATTTTAACTGAACCAGATAAGTAGGTTTTAGCTATGTCCCGAACAGACTAATTAACAGACGAACTACAGACAGAAATAAAAAAAAAGAAAACATGATTTCAGCATCTTGGGATGCTAAAACGTTTATAGTGGTAGTCCAATAATAGAGGACGTCAGCTGTAACTCGGGAACCGTTAAGGACAGAACTTAAGGAAAAGAATATTTGAGGTAAATCGGTCAAGAGAAATCTCTAAATTATTTTCAAGTTCGAAAGTTGACCGTTAGGGGGGTAACAGCAACACAAAAGTGTACATGCCAATATTTTCTTTTAAATTTCTCTAATTATTATTGACGTATGTTGAAAATATAAGCATTGTATTCTTAATCCAATTTCGTACTTTTTTGCTTGAGACCATTTTTGTCTATTTTCATAAATAAAGTGATGGGTGAAAGTCAAAACATTTTTACTTTCAAATGTTGATATCTCTGTTTTGATGAACCGATTTTATGTAACTTGGTGTCGAAAAAAATGCACTTTTAACTCTACTTGTGGAGCCATAGAGTCACTAGATGGCGCTGTTTCGGAATTTTATATCACAATTTATTTGGTAGTTTTGAAAGCCTTTGAATAGTGAAATAAAAAGTCCAGGTTTGACTAACTTTGAGTGTATAGCAGATCAAAATATTTGGTATAAAAAAACACAAATTACTTGTTCGTTGTTTTATGAGAAGAAAAATGGAATATTCACCTCCAAAAAAGTGTTTTATAAAAATTAGGTAACTGTCTGGTTGTGCTTCTCAACTTGACAGACTTCTGTAACTAGCGCAGTGGTAGGAATAGTAAGCAATACGTTCTGTGGAATAACTTTATTTGCTGTTTGGCTAACAATATGCACAAATAGGGTACTGCAAACTATGGCTTCATTTTGCGTCACTATGCAAACAACACAATCTTTGTTGAGTTCTAAGTGATACTTGCAGTAGAAGTTTCCTTCAATATTCTCGCAAAGGTCTTCTTCGAATTGGTTCGCTCATTAAGGATAAGGTAGGCCTTAGGTGAGGAGATGACTAAATTCCGGATCGGGACGAGACATGAAGTAAGTTTTAAATTGAACAAGGTACAACACTGGAAAAAGAATTAAAAAAATTACTCTCTCATTGTTAAAAACAAGCTGAACACCCAGAAATGTATAACAACTATTATTATTCTTGAAATTTAAAAGTTGGTTGTTGTAGTAAAGACAACTCATTAATTATTTATTGATAAAATCGTTGGGGTAATTTTGTTGAGATTTCCAAAACTTATATCATTTACTAATTAATTTAAAGTATTCTGAAAAGTAATAAGAGATCTTATGTTAAGATGCAAAGCCCCTATTGTATTTATATTTTCTTGATTTTTTCAATAAGTTGCATTGTTATAATTATACAGGGTGTCCCGAATTGCAGTGTCCAAACTTTAACAGCGCATTTTGCATTCAAAATAAGCCCTAATTTTCTATATAAACATATATCGGCAAATACTTCGTTTTCGAAATACAGGGTGTTAAAGTTTTAAGAAAAAAATTGTTTTTTAGTCATAACTTTTTTATTACTTGAGATATTGTTATTAAATTTGGTAAACAGCCTTGGAGTAACAAAAGGCATTTTTTGATTTGAAATATGTTTTAATTTTTCATCAGTGGCGTCCGTACGGGATTTTTTATTGAATATTCTTGAAGAAAAAATGGTACTCTACTGCTTTTTCTGAAAACAAAAATCATTCCTAAAATCCCCTCTCAGTTTGGAGCAAATTTGATTCCTTGTCTTTTTTTCGTGCGGTGTAAGAATTTCGAGTAAAAAACTAAAAACCATTTTTATGTATGGCATAGTTAAAATTTCCATTATTGTTAATTTCAGTAGCAAAACCTTTAAGGTGGGATTGTAACAGCAAGTTTTTAAAATTATTTGGTTTCCGATATTTATTTCATGCATTCCGGGTGAGTTCATAATTTCTGAACAACGTATGTAGGGTTTCTAAAATAAAAGCTTGTCTGACAACTAAGGAGAGATGACGTCATCGACCCGTTGTAATGGAGATTTGCATTATGTTTGGGTTATCAGGGTGACATCGCAGAAGTTAGCAGGCAACCTATTAAAATCTAATGTCCTTGGTACTTACCATCATTCCTTCATTGTCGACTCTTGGTATGCCATGATTGCATTTTTGTGATAATTGAACAATTGCTAGGTTCGTCTTTAAAGTATGACAGATGAGTTTATAATTCTAAAATCGTCGATTCATTTTGTAAAACGGTAATTAGAATTAATTCAATTTTGAAGATGATACTTCATTTTACAGAAACTACTCTTTATTAACTAAGTTCGTAATTAATTTTACAAAAACTAGAATTCATAACTTTTATTAACTTAGATCGTGAAAAAAATTTATAGAGCACTTTAAATATCATTAAGGATTAATGTGGGCCTTAAAATTCACAATAATTGCTCAAAATGAGCTCTTCTAACTTCGACACATTTTCGGCATCTGCTCTTAACTGTGTCAGTGGCATGGCGTTTAAAATTCGTATTGGCTCGCAAAGTTTCACAGGCTTGGTCTATCCTTAGAATCAGTTCTTCTCTTGTGTGAACTGGTCTGGAATAAACTAAATTTTTCAAATAACCCCACACAAAGAAGTCGACAGGTGTGAGGTCAGGGGAACGTGGTGGCCAGGCTGTAGCTCCTAATCGTCCAATCCACCGTTCTGGATAATTATTATTTAACCACTCGCGATTTACAAGTGCAAAATGCGCGGGAGCCCCGTCCATTTGAATCCAGAATTCGTTTCTAAGATTTAGAGGAATATTTTCTAGATATTGAAATAACTCATTTTGCAGAAAATCATTAAATAACTGTCCATCTAGGCGTGGTGGTAAAATATGGGGCCCGCAAAAAATTTCATTTATTACACCACACCAAACATTAACAGAAAATTCTTGCTGAAATGCTCTAGTTCGTACAACACGTAAATTATCGCTTCGGGTAAATGTGGCTTCATCAGTCCATAAAATTTTTTTGAGAAGTTCTCGTCTTCCTCTATTTGGCGCAAAAACCAACAACACGTTTTTCGGCATCACCAGGTTGTAAGTTTTGAACTGGCTGCATCTGAAATGGCTTCCTGTGATCTTTCCTCAAAACGCGATGAACCTTATTTTTAGAAACAAAAACTGCGTTGCCTTGTAAATTATGAGCTGCTCTTCGTAGGCTTAATGTCCTATCGTTGTCAAACTTATTTAAAATTACATTTCGATATTGTTCATTTCTTCTATCTTCGTTTCTCGGATTCTTTTTGAGTCCAAAATTCCTAAACATTAAATGCGTTTTAATGAAAACTTGTTTGCGAGGTAATCTTCTGTTTGGAAATCTTCGTTGGTATTCCCGTACTGCTGCATTTGCATTTCCATTACAGAAACCATAAACGAAATGAATATCAGCATACTCAAAGTTACTGAATAACACCATTTTGAAATCACTAGTTAGACTGATAATTACCTTTTTGTGTAAACTCTAATGTACCTGACATTTATTTACTCTAAAAACTCAAATGTCACACTTTAAAGACAAAACTAGCAATTGTTCAATTGTCACAAAAATGCAATAATGGCATACCAAGATGTTAAAGGTTTTGCCACTGAAATAATTAACAATAATGGAAATTTTAACTACGCCATACATAAAAATAGTTTTTAGTTTTTAACTCGAAATCCTTGCATCGCACGAAAAATAGGCAAGGGATCAAATTTGCTCCAAACTGAGTGGGGATTTTAGAAATGATTTTTGTTTTCAGAAAAAGCAGTAGCGTACCATTTTTTCTTCAAGAATATTCAATACAAAATCCTGTACGGACGCCACTGATAAAGAATTAAAAAATATTTCAAATCAAAAAATGCCTTTTGTTACTCAAATGCTCTTTACCGAGTTTAATAACAATATCTCAAGTACTAAAAAAGTTATGACTAAATAACAATTTTTTTCTTAAAACTTTAACACCCTGTATTTCGAAAACGAAGCATTTGCCGATATATGTTTATATAGAAAATTAGGGCTTATTTTGAATGCAGAATGCGCTGTTAAAGTTTGGACACTGCAATTCGGGACACCCTGTATTATATTTTATTTGAAAACACCTATTCTTAGTTTTTGCCATAAAAAGTTTAGCGCATGATGTGATATCTGCTCATTGATATTGTCTTGAATCATATGGTTGTTACTATTTAATTAATGTAGCACAGGAATTAACTCTTTCATTATCTTCGTGATCAAGGGTTCCCAATAACCATTTTGGTACATTACCGTCAATATTAATAACCCCACGTCTTTTTACTGTTTGTGCTAGTGATTGGTTTTTTACTATTTGTTCTAGTAACGATCAGGTTATTTAGTTAATTAGACATAGAGTTTTAAGATTCAGTAATATTAATATAACTAACAATGGTATGTCTACGTGACATTATATAATTATCTCCAAATAGAATAGGTTAAATTATCTTAGTAAGTTGTTGGATGAATGCGCTTGTGATTAAATTTTATATATAAAGATAACTGAGAAAAATAATAGGAGGCACCGATTACTATTTCTTTCGTCGTTTAAGATTATGTTTAAAATAAAGTAGAAGTTTTTGTTTCGTTTTTTAAAATTGAAAGAATAATCATGTGCAGTCAAAAGGTCTTGAATCTATGGGTATCTTGAAACTCTATGTATCTATGTGTTGTGCTGCCTTTTATATTTTGCCTTTTAACAGATGTTGCAATTAATAATATAATAAGCCTAAATTTGGCTAGTAATAGTTACATTTTATGTAGTCAATTGTTGTCGAAATACCCGTGTATTAACCAGCAGGTTTTCTTGATTAATAACACATTGAGACATAAGTACTGTTTTTTAAATTCGCCTTGAAAAGTGTCAAATTATTATGAATTTCAACTATTCTGTTTTTATTTCAGTGATAGTAATATTCTGAAGGTGAGCACTGATGTACTGGAATATTACATTTTTCTTTTTTTAAGCATTCGTCTTGAAGGTTCGAATTGAAACATAAATTGCAAAGGCAATGAAAACCAAAAAACGTAAACACTTTCGTTGGAGTTAAATTCCTTAAATGCTGGTATGTGTGCTTCATATTCTGTGTTTTGTTGGCTACAATAATTTGAAAAATATTTTTCTGTCAATACATGATGAATTAGAAACCTATGACTGCCTCAGTCCAAAAGAAATTTAACGGGTTTATCAAAACTTAATATTTTGATATAAGGAAGTTTTCGGAAATTAATACTATTCAATTTTAGGTAGGGTTCACATTAGAAGCAAATTTTTGGTCAGTATTTTGTACTTCTTTTATTAAAGGTTCTTGATGTTCAAGATTCTGAATATCGTTTGCTTTGGACGAACAATGAGCATCTTCGCGGTCGCGTGGTGGGAAAATAATCGTACAGATTGTCATCCACGTTATCAATATTGTACAACTCCTCAGCAGTAAAAATAAGTCTGGACTATGGTTAAAAATAATTTGGTTTATATGTTGGACTTCGTTGAGGATGATGTGGTTGTAGATTTGGTTTTGAAGCTGTTTGTTTAGTGACGATAGACATGGGTGTCGGCTTAGGCTGTATGGTGCTTTTTGGTTTCCATGTTGGTTACTTAATATGTCTAGGAGTGATATTTATGGTTGTTTAGGGAAAATTTAATTCTGATGATTGGTTGATTGCTGATTATAAAAGTTTGGAGCAAAGGGGCTTGAAAATTTGGTTTTGGTATATTTTTTATATTATGCATAGTGTTTGTATTAAAATAATCAGTTTTTTCTAATAAATGTTGCATTCGTTTTAATCGTACAACTAATTGAATTTAGGACGGAAAATATTTTTGAAAAATATTTAAAATAAGTTTTTCAATATAAGATATCTTTGCGCAAGTTTTTCTTTGCGAAATAATGTTTGGTCACTATTAATTGAAAAAAAAATTAGACTTCTAAGATATTGTCACCTAACACGATGATATAAGAATTTTCTTTAGCCTGCGGGTTAATATTATGTAGTTCTTGTAATAAATAAGAAAAAGATCTTCTACCTGAAAATGATACTCTTAAAATATGTTTTACTTCCCCTGTATTGAGTTATATGCAACAAAAAATAATTGTTAAAGCTTTATCTTTTGTGTGCCTAATATTGCATGAAAGGTTTTTTGTCAAGATTTAAGCCATTATATTATTGGTACTACTAACAGGTAAACAATTATTTGAACCCGATATGTCAATTCTTGTTGTTTCATTTATTATTTGATCGAGATGAATATATGTAAATTTCTTTTAACCAGAACTTCCCTCGTTATGAATCTTTTCTTTTATTAGGAATAGTAAAGTGTGACCCAATTTAGTTCAGTACCTAGTCATTTAGTAACACATATATACTGTCTTTTTGAACGTTTTTATTGGGCGCCATTTTATTCCATCGTATTGGATTGATACCAATATTTTACCAGTTTCTACATATGGCACACTTGATTTTTGGGTATAATTTAAAATAAATTCAATAAGTAGTTTTTACATTGACAAACTCCGACATTTTATTACGTCATGTTCAATTCGTACCAGTTTATCCCTATATCACATTTAATATTTCTGGAAATTTTAAAGTCAATTGAATAGGATCTTTTTATGTTTTTTTTTTAATTTCGTTTGACAGCCATTTTGTTTCGCCATCTTCAATTCGTATCACAACTTTACCAGTTTTTCTCTATATCACACTTAATGCTTGCAGAAATTTTGAAATTAATCTAATAAGTAATATTTCAGGTTAATTTTTTATTTTTTTTTTGTTACGCCGCCATTTTGTTTTGCTATCTTAGATTCATACTAAAATGTTACCAGTTCATTCATATATAGCTCTTGTGCAAAATTTGAGGTAAATTAAATAATTAGTTTTTTTAGTAATAATTTTTTTAACGTTTTACTAGACCACCATCTTGTTCCGGCATATAGACCTTTATTTCTGGCTAAAATTTGAACTCATGTGGTAAGTCGTTTTTAAGCTATGCCTCGAACTAACACATTGACAGACAGAACGACGGAATTGATAAAACATATTTTTTTGACATCTAGGGACGCTGAAACGTTATGTAAAACCTGAGAAGGCAATTTTTTACGATTACAAACACTTTATTTAGCCGCTATCTTGAATTAATACACGACAATTAGTTCTGACACACAATTTGAAATTAATCCACTAAGTAATTTTTCAGGCTGAATTTTTAATAATTTTATTAAGCCGCCATTTTGTTCCACTGTCCTGGACTCGTACCAAAATTTTACCAGTTGTTTTCTACATATTACTTGATTTTTGAAATAAATTGGGTAAGTAGTTTTTTAGTAATAATTTTTTTTAACATTTCACTAGGCCACCATGTTTTGCATTATTGGAATTTTACCAAAATATTACCAAGTCACCCTCATATGACCCCGAACAGACAGACAGACCGACGGAATTGAGGAAACATGTTTTTTGGCATCTAGGGACCATGAAACTTAAACGTCTGAAAAAATCTCGGAGGGTGATTTTTTCACGATTATAATACTTACCTTTTACGAGGGAAGTAATACATGCATTTTAAATTAGGCTAGTTGAAGAAAAGCACACACGTGGCAAAAAAAGGAGCTGTGTAGAAAAATGGATATGTAGTTCAGTCTTTGGAAGAGGTTTACCTATTAATATCTTCCATTGGTCTGGAAAATAATTTGCTTCTATGCAGCAGTTAAAAATATGCGCAATGTATTCATCAATGGGCTGCAGTACTTTAATATTAAATGAGATACTTCGTCGACACTGGTTGCATTGGTTTTAATATGATTTAGAGGTCGGTTCACTTTGGAGATATCCGTTTCATTAGGGTCACTCACTCTTTTACGAATACCTCTATTTTTGATTGCGTAATCTTAAAGTCTCTAAGGGCAGCCCACATGTTGCTAATATTTGATACTCCATAGATTTTCTATGTATTTTTTGAAACATTGAAAGAGTAAAATTACGTAAACATTTAATATTAATACTAATAGGACGTTTATTAACTTCAATTTCCAAAAAAATTTTTCCTAAATAAATAAGGAGGTGTCCAACCCGGCGAAATTTCTTGAGAAGGGGAACGATTATTCGGGGGTGCTATGATCTTTTTTAAATCGATCTTGCAGAGATGCAATTGTTTACGCGTATAAATAGAGGGTACCGTTATATATTAGTGGTTATCAATTGTTATTCTAAATATGTTTGGACAGAATCTCTAAAGCATAAAACCGGATTAGAATTTATTCGTGGAATGAAGGCGATTCTAAAAAGGGCAGGTTGTATTGGTCGCCGAAAAAGAAATGTTATAGAACAAATACGAGTTCGCTGGCTTGGATTCCAGAGTCCAACATGGATTAAGACCGATTTAGCAGCGTAGTATCATAATTTAAAGCGAATTTCGTTTTAATGTAAGTTTTGATTATTATTATTTCAATTTTGTAGCTTTTGAATACGTCTCACATCAATACTATCTAAGCATGGGCCGTAAATATTGTCACAAAAGTTTAATTGGGAAAGAACTAATGAGTCATAAAGCAAAGTTCTAGTCTTTCTGCATTTTTTAAATGCCGATTAGAAAACATAAGTTTAAGAGTACCATACGCATTTTCCAGTTTAGAGGTAATATGCTGTTTAAATCTCAGTTTAGAATCCAGTATAATGACCAAATTTCGTGTGAACTATCTTTAATTGGTATAGTGCTCCTGTTTATTGTTATATTGAGGGAACGAAAATGATTGAAATAGATGGCTCGCTACAAAACAACAGAGCTGCTGACTTATTAGGATTAACTTTAAGGCAGTGTTTCATAGATGATTTATAGTCATTTGCTGCGTTCACAAACTTGGTATTGAAAGAAAAGTAGAGCTGTGTGTCATCAGCAAACAGGTGAGAATTGAGTATTTTAAGGCTTTTACAAATCTGGATGTGTATACAGTGCAACCCTTGCTCTGGTTTATAACCGTAGGGTGCAAGATTGCTACGCTCTTATTTTTTAAATAATAAAATAGGAAATATTTTTATTAACTTACTGAAATAAAAATAAATCTCGCAAAGGTAATTAAAAAAAAAAGACAAAAGTATCAAGAGACAAGCTCGTGGTTAACAGAGCGTGCAATATCAATGCCCTAAGCTCGTTTATCCCAGAGAGTGGGTGTGGGAAAAAAATTAAAAGTAAAAAAGGTGAGCGCCACCAATTTATTACGGCCTATATTGGAAAGCCCCTGGATGTGTTCGGCACTCACTTGTTCCTGATACTTTTATAAAATAAAAAAAAATGTAATTTAAAATTAAGAAGTTATTTAAAAAAAAAACTGAAAAAGAAGAGAAAATGTGAGCTAAATAAAACACACTAAATAAAATCAATAAAATCTATTTAATAAAAGTTGTTTTTTTTTGGAAATGCCTGTACAAAAAAAAATACAAAGAAAAAAATATACTAGTATGAAATAAAAAGGTTCACCAATTGGATAAGCGTACCAGCGTGATACGTCACTGCAACCGCTGTAAGGTGTGCCACTAGACAAAACCTTAGAACTTGTAGGGCGGAACGTTACTCATTCACGTCAAAGGGAGCGTTAAAGTCCCGTACTAGGACTTTATTCAATAGGGTTTAGTTCGCCCCGGACAGGAAGACTTCTTCACAACGTGGCAGGAAAATGGCGATCCAGCTTCAGCACCAAAAATCCTCTCTCAGAGAGATTACTTGGAGGTTACAAAATATTATAAAATTCACAAATACAAAACCCCAAATAAATTAGTACGAAGCTGAGGAGAAATCCCACTAACGGATTTCCAAGAAAAACTTTTATTTTCCCCAGTTCGCGCTGAAGCCCTTTTGATGTTACAGGAGACCAGAAAGTGAAGTGAAAAGTAGTTCCTTCCTGGAACCAGCTCCGTTGTACCTTCTAGAATTTACTCAACTCTGATGCCGAACTATCTGGTTAGTTTGCCCCAGGCGACATCAGTGTGAACTCGGAATGATTTAAAATAGGGATTGCAGGGCAAGAAAAACGATCACTTATTGGTTTATAATTCAAACGGCAACCACCTGAGAATAAACTTGGCAACAGTTGGGATCTTAGCATGCGCCTACTAAATGAGGGCATATCGGATGCAGCGAGTGGCAGCGCATAGGAAGTGACACATAACCCTAAATTATACTGTAAATTAGGCAAAACGAATAGTAAACAAACATCTATCTTCCAGCTTCCAAAACTTAGATAATTAGAATAATACTTGAAAAGGCTATCCCGAGAAATCAGCTTGCAACTAAGACAGAGAACAAAGCTATGGGGAAGTGGAAAAACTCTGACAACAAAAAGGTACCTAGAATTAATTTAAATTAAATTTTCCAACAATACAATATAAACAAATTTGTTATTTTACCATTAAAAGAGATTTATTTATAACGAAATATTTTAGGCAATTCACAGAAGACAAACAATGGTCGAGTAATAATTCAGGACATAAAAGGGTCTAAATACTCATGCAATCAGGAGAAAATGATTGAAAAAGGAAACATTTAAGGAAGTAATTTGGTTTTCCAAACACTACACAGAACCGATTTAGTTATACCAATATGCAACTGCTACCTAATCCAAGAAAAAAAAAAGGTATGAATATTGATTTTAAATCGAGAAATGTTATGTGTTTATAGGCCAAAGTTAACTGAAAGAATTTGTACTAATATTGCCCTTATGTGTTAGATATCCAGGGCCAATAGGATACAATTAAAATAGGGTAAATTTAAAAAAGTAATAAGCATATATTGGCCTAAAAACAATCTTATATATATCTAAAATAAAAATATTTATCAAAGTAAACGTGCTTCATAAACATAAATTTCTACATATGAGTATTAATACAAAATATCGACCTTACATGCAAAAAAAATTCGGTGCATTAGTTGCCTGTATTTTATTTTCTACAGCAACAGAAAAGATGTTTGGACCCAAAAATAGAGGTTTGAAGTCGAAAATGCAGCATCCTGACAAGATTATCGAAAGGCCAAAACTTGCATAAAGGAGGCAAAACAGGTTTTCGAGACTGCGAAAATTATCGTCATCTGAAGATGTTATTTGGGTTTTCGTTTTTGGATATAGGCATTGCCACCCATGTAAGAACGTTCGAACTTGCATTAAAACGTTTCTTTAGAACGGGGTGGTGAACCACTTTAGTTTAAGAATACTGTTGGTTATATTGGTATATGTGGTATAATTGTTGATAATAGGTGGCGCTATACATACCGATTAATCATTATAATATAATACGGTATAACAAATGCAATCTTCGCTTGAGATATGGGTAATCTAACTAAACTATAAAACCAATATATAATTTAAATAAAGCGCATATATCAATTATTTAAAATTAGCACTAAAAAAGTACATTATAAATGTAAATATGTAAAATATCATCTGTAACAGAACTTAAAGCAGTTGAACAGCTATGATTAGGACGAAATGCTGACTGCTTCTCTGGAATAATGTTATTAATGAATAAAAAATTCAGCATTTGAATTGCCATACACCTTTCAAGAATTTTTGGAAAAAATGGTAAAATAGATATAGAGCGAAGATGCTCAAAGCTAGTGAGGTTCTTTATTTTTGGTAATGGAATAACCTTAGCCATCTTCCAGTCACGAGGAAAGTACGATTTTTTTATTGAGCAGTTTTCAGTATGAATAAAAGGAATTATGAAAACACATAACTAATAAAGTTATATTAATATTATCTATGCCAAATGCCTTTGACGTAATATTCTTAATTATATCCATGATTTGTGAGTCGCCAACCGGAGAAAATGAAAAAGAATTTAAAATCGTTTGAAAGGAAAGAAACTGTTTAAGGCATTATAGTCGTTAAACGCAGGATGTAACTCGTTACTTTTAGTTTTGATAATTTTAATTTTTTTTAGTTTTCACCATCTCCCACTTGTATTGTTTTGAAATTTCAAATTTATGTAAACCTTTTTTTCTGTTCTTATGGCATTGCTTGTCAGATTACGTAACTGCTTATAATATTCCCTATGAGCTGGAGATTTAGTTTTTCGAAATCGGTTCGGAGCTTCATTCCTAAATTTCTGCCTTAAAGTTAAAAAGTAAAAAAAATTACCTTTTCATCAATTTCATCAAGTTGGTATATATTTTGCCAAGAAATTAACTCAAGATCTCGTTGAAGAAGTTACACAGAGCGCGACACGTAGAGCTATATTGTTCTGCAGTTGGAGGAAGATATTTTATTTTGCATGAAATAAGTATATGGTCAGACACCTCTACATCTAACAAGTCAGTTTCAAAGATATCATCGGGGTTTGCAAAAATCAAATCTATTAGAGTGTGGCCCCGCTCAGTAATTCTAGTAGGATACTGAAAGTCCAAAGGGTTCTGTTGAGTTTATTAAGAGATTTGTGTTGCTGGCTTGTGAGTCAAGCCTATTTACATTAAATTCACCCAGACAGACAATGTGATCCCCATTACGCAAAAATTTGAAATGCAGTCTTCAAAATGATTTAAAAATTCGGCAAAGTTTGAAGTTAGGAGGCCTATAAATATTTCCAATAATTATATTTTTCTCCGCTAGGCTAGTTTTTATCCATATATGCTCGCCAAACCGCTTGGTCTCACTAAGCAGCAAACAAAAATTCAAAGTGCTTCTAATATGCACTACAATACCACCTCCTCTAGTTGGTCGATCTTGACGAACCAAAGTATAATTAGGAAGACTTAATAAGGCATCATTTATGCTATTATTCAACCAGCTTTCCGATATTCCTATAACATCCTACTGACACTGTTCTATGTGACTGAAAAGAGGGATGGTTATTGAGTAGCGATCTTACATTTATATGAGCAAGAGAGGCCATTTTAAAAAAGGTAAGTATATAACAATTTGTAGGAGAAAACGTGAGTATATAACAATTAGTAGGAGAAAACAAGTGATGATATAGTAAAACTGTCAGGTGAAACGATAAAATAGCAAATTGGCCATATTAATGCAGGAGACATAAAATCTGCACTATGACATAAACTGTGCGATTCACAAGAAATAAAAAAAGCAAGTCTATTTTGTCTGAGGTTGATACCGCATTATGTGGCTGCATGGATAATTAAGGATCAAGTAAATTTACATACAGGCATATCCAAAATATGTAATAAATGTACATAACTTAATTTTAAAAGAATATATATATATATATATATATATATATATATATATATATATATATATATATATATATATATGACCGAATTCTACATATAGTATATCGATACAAAATATATTATGAAAATAACCCAAAAAATGCCACAAACAGTAAGCAAATTGGCTGAGATAATGCCCGAGACATAAGAATTGGAAGTAAGGTAATTAAAATCTGTTAAAATTACATATAACTATATCTAAAAATATATAGAAGGCTCAACTCAACAAAAACAAAAAAATATATTTAGGTGAAAAGTCGAGTTAAACAACTAGTTATTATTTACAACACTTACGTATGCATGCCCAGCGTGGGGTAGAACAAACTGCATCATCACTTTTACTTGTTGCTAGTCAGGGTAAAAGTCTTAAATTTAACACTATAGATCCTGCTGTGGTTGTGTTGGCATCGTCCTGCAATCACTGATGGTCTTGTGACAAATTACTTTACTTTTTTTGATGATTCTTTGAAGGTAGTTTGGGAATATTTAAATTTTCATTTTCTTTAGAACCCAGTCTGGTAACTCTAGTTTTAGGTATTTGTTGACAAGAGTTAAATTGGTTATTCAATGGTTTGTCCTTATTACGACTTACTTTTGGTTTGGCCACTTGTGTTTCTTGATCAAAAAATACCTCCTCCGTAGAGTCTTCAGTATCGATTTCAGTGGTTGTTGGTGTGGCAGGGGTGCTGTTGTTGTGGTATAGTTTTGCTTTTTCTACTTGGAAGTCCAGAAGTTCACCCTTTTCCGTTTACTGCAATGCTCCTACGGTAGACTATTCTCCATTAATAATTAACTTATTTTTAAAAATCCTTGCCTGATATTGCTTCCCCCTTGCAATTTTTAAATGCTCGTATAGTACTTTTCTGTCCAGCCTTTGTATGGATATCAAATCTGAAGCTAAACTTATGTCTGAGTTTTTTAGCCTATTAACGTTCTTAAAAACTCCTCTCTTTGTGATCTCGCTAACAAACCTCACTAGCAAAGGTCTGTTTTTTAAAGGCTTTCTATCTCCGATCCTAGAAAAATTATCTAAATCGGACTTTGAAGTTTGGAAAAAATCTGTTCTATGTTTTTCAAGCGTTTGATTCCACTTCAGGCAGTCCAAAGATTAGTATGTTTTTTCTTTTCTGATGTTCTTTTTGTTTAGCATTTTTTTCCTTTAGCGTTTTCAAGTTCAAGACTTTCCACTTGTAAAGTCTTTAAATTTGCGGCCCGTGAAGCTTTGAGTCTTGTTATACTTGCTTCACGAAATGGCGCGTGCGCATCAAAAAGTAAAGTAATATAATTATTAAATAATTTGTTTTATTGTCGATCTTAGATTCGTACAAAAATTTGCTAATTGCAAATTTTCTAGGCTTAACTGGAATTGACGTATATTACAATTCGTGAAGCATCTATAACGAATAATTCGTTGTTGCGTATAGTTTTTTTTACATTCAAGACGCAATTAACCGATTTGTGGTAAGACATAGTATCAGCAGAAATAATTCCTCTTTCACTCACTAAGGATTGATCGCTAACAAAAACTATATCTGAAAGTTTATGGGAACCTGCGGATATTGGCATGGATTCATTTATAATTTGAACAAAGATTATAATTATCAAATATGTTAATAAGAGGATTATTAAGGTTAAAAAGATTGATATTAAAGTCACCCACGCAAAAATTCATCAAATGTAGAGTATCGAGTAGGAAAAATATTGTCAAAATCAGGAATACATGTATAGTATTACAGGGTTCGATAAAATACTGCGAATGCGTAGTTTTTTTTTCTTATTTTATTTTAATTTTAAATATAATATACTCCAAGCCTTGGTTGATGGGAAAATATAAATGATATTCTTTAGCAGTTATACGGTTTCTTATATACGCCGCGACATCACCTCCACGGCCAACCCAGTCCTTTTATAAAAATTAATAACAACCTGGTATTTGAAAAACATTAGTATCATCACCAGAATTAAATACTTTAAACTTTCTTTTTAAAAAATATAAAAAAAAATATTTAATTTCAAGTATGTGTTAACAGTAAGAAATACAGAATGATAATGATTTATACAATAATGATGAAAACCAATGAAGCTTGGGCCTGGGAATCTACATCAGCAAAACGTCGTCGCTTGTTAAAATCGTCTGTCTGGGAATTCGTTATATCAGCGGTTTGTCTGGGAACGATGCATGTAACTCTTCCCTCGCTCAGCTGAGAAAATAACGGAGTTGATTTTTGAAGCATCGATATTGGCTTTTTCGATTTCTTGATTTTTGGGTTTTCCTTTTTGGCAGACGGTCTTGAAGTAGTTAATCTGTGATTTTCTTTTCCGTATCAGTAGTCCGACACAGATGATAATAATCGATATTGTGGAAGTACTGATCAGTGACGAAATATCGATTGACTTTCTTTCTTCGATTGGTGTTTGATAAGTATTTTAAGTATGTTGTGTGTAAATGTTTTGGTTCTTACTTGAATTTGGCACATTTTTGGAATTTTAAGAAGTATAGGGTGGTCAATTTCGATGTATTGATCGGTTCTACATTTTGAAAATATTCTTTCTTCTTTTTCTGGTTGGACTAGTATTTCGTCTTGTGTTATTTGCTCGGAAATTGGCTCATTGATGTTAATTTGGCGACCATCTAATTGGGAACCTTCCATTAGTTAGAAAGTGCAAAGATCGTGGGGGTGCAAAATCTGCATTATAGTAATACGTCTCTTCTAGCAGAGGACAGGTAACTTCTTTAAATTGTGTTCTTCCTTTTGTGCGTGCTAGATAAGGATATTTGGAAACAAATATTTTTTGACTTACAGGAAAAAGGTTATAGAAAGTAAAGCTTTCGGGCCTAATTATAGGCTCATGAATAGCAAAAATTATCCTTCTATTTGAAAAACTAACTTGTGAGTCTAAGAAGTGATAGCACGAGAGTATGCCTTTAAAATTTGGTATTTCGTTATTATTATACATGACTTGTAATTCATTGAATACTTCTCGCATTTCTGATACTGCCATTATAGAGTAATGTAACGCATTTAGTTTATTATACTTTGAAGTCTAACTTATTCGATTATACTGTTAATTTGAGCTTCTGTCGTTTCCTTAAATATTTTTAGGCTATATCTTAATAAACTCGATTTGTTTGTAAAATTGAAAGTGTTTCATTATAATTATTAATTAGTTGTTTAGGTAGAGAAATTTGAGTTTAACTCAGTTGTAATGTTTTTCTAGATCTAGTTTTTAATTGCCCTATCATAGCGTTTGCCACCTTCGGCGTCGGCGTCTAAAGTACCGAATAGCCATTTATTTGCTTTTCCTACAAGGTCTATAAGGCTTCTTTTATTTCTAATATGTGGTTGTAGATTTTCGAGTTTTTCTTGTGTTATATTTTCGGATAAACCTTGATAAGAAATAGGATTTGTTATGTTTGTTTTATGATAATCATTCTTAATTACTTCTTAATTGTAATATTATAGATTCTAAGTCTGCGTAATGAATAAAAATAAGTTTATTATATGCAAGTTTTGCTTCGCCCAGCTGAATAGGGAGAATGGGATTTTTAAGGTGGGTTATTTGAATGTCGCTCGAGTCACTGATTGATTCCTGAAATCGAAGGAATATCAATAGCAGGATTGGCAATATCCTTTTTATTGTTACCCTGAAAGGTTGATTTTTGTTTAATTCTAGGTTTCCTTACTATGTTTTTGTGGTAAGTACCTTTGTCCGTTGTTACTTTAATAAGTGTCTGGTTTTTATGTTACATTTTTTAAATTTCGGACAGTCTTTATTTCTAAGTTTAGTTCGTACATGTACAGGGTGTGTCTCAGGGAGTTTTCGGGGGTTGTTTCGATCCTCGTTTATTTTTGAAATTATTTTTTCTTTAGTACTGGCGTTTACCTTTAGAATTTTATCATAGAGATTTTTTGCATTTTTTTTATGATTTTGTACGTAATTTGAATCTATTATATTATCGTTAAGATCGAAAGGGTTAATGCTATTTATATGTCCTTTCATTATTTCGAATGGTATTTTGAAACGCAGTGGATAGAATTGTTAAAAGTTAAGATTAGTCTTTTCATTAATTGACCGATAGTGAAATTTTTGCCTTCTTCTTTTAAGAATCGGTAATGCTCTATTAAAGTAGAGTGATATCTTTTTACAGGCGAGTTGAAATTACTATTTTTGGTGCAGTGTAGTGAAGCTCTATTTTGTATAAGTTACCAAAGTCTTCGAGTTCTTTATTTTTGTGTTCAGTGCCGCAATCTGTGGAAATTTTTAGAGGAAGCCCATGATGAGTGATTAAATTTAAGACATTTTCGATTACTGAGGGTCCTGTAAGGCTACTTGAGTGGTACGCTTGGCCGCACTGAGAAAAGGTGCCAATTATCGTCAAAAACGATCCGTTGGATATTTTAAAGGTATCCATGTGTATGTGTTCTAGGGGTTTTGAACTAGTGGATGTAAGATTGAATTTTATTACAGGTGGATTTCTAACATATTTATTTTTTAAAGAAATTTCGCGGTTTACAAAATGTCCTATGTCTTTCGACATATGGGGCCAATGAAATTTTTGGGTTAAGTATTCCTTCATTTGATTTATACCTCTATGACCTGTTTTTGTTTTATCGTATAATTCGAGCTTTTCTTTTTGGTCATTTAGTGTTTCTGTGTCTTCTAAAAATTTAGAACATTGGACTAGTTTGAAGGATGCATTTTAAAAATGTTTTGTAAGGTGACTGTGAAGAATTAACCTAATTTGGGAGATCTAAAATACATAGCGTATGTTGTTTTTGGGTCAACAAATTCCTTTAAGAATTTGATAATGTAATTTTGGGAGTTTCTATTTGATACGGTTACAGAAAGTCTAGTATTTTTGAAAACTTTTTCGAATCTATATTTGATTTTATCAATATCTCCGTGTGTTATGATTATCTTATGTTTAAACGTATTTAAAGATCTTTCAGAAATGGGAATGCCGAATATAGGGTTTTCTTGAGTTGAATGCACGGTTTCTAGGTTATCTTGGTCGTTTTTGTCGGGGGCTACTTTGGGGGATTTTATTTGAACGGCAGATATAGTTTTTACTTTTGGATTCTCTGGTAACGAAAATCTTCGATTAATTTGTCAAAATCTCCGGTGTTATTGGTAGTGGATAGTGTTTCGGGTGCGTTTAAATTGAAATCCGGGGGATTTCAAGAAAGACCATCTGCGGCTTGATTGTTTTTTGTATTTTATGGTATAATCAAATTCCTTTAGAGGCGCCAGCGTACTAGTCTGGAATTTAGTTCTTTAAGAGAAAATAACCATTGTCATAGTTTATGGTCAGTAAAAATGCTAAATTTGTGTCCAAAGAGATAAGGAAAATATTTGCAACTCCAAACTATACGAGTAACTCTTTTCCTATAGTGGAATAATTTATTTCTGCTGGGTTCAGGGTTTCAGGTGCATAACAAATGGGATGCTCTTTTTGTGACAAAATTGCGCCAATTGTATATTGGAGCGCGTCTGTGGTGAGTTCAAAGGGTTGCGAAAAATGTGGGTACGCTAAAATTGGTTCAGAAATTAAGAGGTTTTTGCATATGTTGAAACAGTCAACAAATTCTTTAGTATGTTCGACCTTTTTGTGCTTTTTTAAATATTGAGTCATTGGTTTAGTTATTTTTGCAAATTTTTTAATACATTTTCGGTAATATCGTAACAAGCTTAAAATGATTTTATATCACCTTGTGTCTTAAGTATTGGAATTTTTGAATAGCTACGATCTTTTTATTATTTCGTTTTATTCCCTCTGCCGTTACTGCATGTCCAAGAAATTCGACTTCTCTGCGCGAAAGCCTGCATTTATCAAGTTTAATTTTTAGGTTTACTTCATGTAGTTTTGCAAAGAGTAGTTTTAAATTTTGAACATGTTCTTGTAAGCCGGTACTGGATATTATTAAATCGTCCTTAAAGACCATACAAATTTTATTTTGTATTTCTTTTAGGACTTCTTCCATAACGCACTGGAAGGTAGAGGGTGCGTTTTTGAATGGCATTCGGAGGTATTCATAATGCCCATTAATAAAGGTGAACGCGGTTTTTTTCTATAGAGCTTTCTTCCATTTCTCTCTGAAGGAATCCGCTCGCTAAGTCCAGGGTGAAAAAATTTGCGCCCTACCTAATTTATCGAGTATATTCGTGATATTAGGGATGGGATAGCGATCGTCAATACTTTTTTCGTTAATTTTTCGGTGTTCTTGGACAATACGCCATTTTTGTTTACCAGTGGCGTCTATTTTTTTCGGGACGATCCAAATAGGTGAAGACCAAGGGCTACAAGAAGGTCTTATTATGCCTTTATCAAGTATTTCAATAATTTGACTTTGGACCTCTTCCTTGTGGACATAGGGATACCTATACGACTTTATATAGATAGGAATATTATCTGTTGTCCTTATTTCATGTTTGATCTCTGAAGTAAAGGATGGCATTTCTCAGGGTTTGTAGAAAATGTCAGAACTCTCTGCACAGTTTGTGTTCCGTGCGAAGTACATTTTCTAAGTCTGATTTTTGAAATTGGGTTTTGAGATTTTGGGAATTGTGGGTAACATTTCAAAATGGTTAGATTTAAAATAATCTACGGGAAAAGGTTATGTTAATGTCACGGAAATAGTTCTGCTAGAATTATTCTGAATTTCCAAAGGGTTCCATTTTTTGAATGTGGCAAAAATTTGGGGAATTAAAAGACCATTTACTGTGCCTGCTTTAGTTTAAATATCTCGTGACTGGAACATTCTTTATTACTTTTTCGTTTGGATTTCAAGAAAAAGAAAATTTACATCTTCTTGTTTTCTATATTTAAAAGGTATTTCGATACTTCTACCTACTAGTTTTTTATTTATTAAGTTAATATTTAATTTCATGGCTACAAGATCTGTTAGTCCTAAGATTCCATCAAAATAGGCATGAAAATCAAATAAAATAAAATCGATCTTATAATTTGTACGAATTTCCGTGAAAGCTTGTATTAAAGCCTGAAAACTTGGGTTTCGGCTACTAATTGTTGATTTTATGGTTATATATATATATATATATATATATATATATATATATATATATATATATATATATATATATAAATATTGTAAGGGCTAATGGTTCCGATTCTGATTGTAAGTTGATTACAAGTGGAGTCCCTCAAGGTTCAGTCTTGGGACCTATTCTTTTTTTCTTATACATTAATGATATCACGAACCTTAAAATTAATGGAAGAATTTCCCTTTTTGCTGACAACACAAGCATAACTTGGAGTGATTTTGATACGTCTTTACACTCTAGTATCTCCAAAGACTTGGTTATAATTAAGGCTTGGTCCGATTCCAATATGCTTTGTTTTAATGTCGATAAAACGGTGGCGTTAGCTTATAAGGGAACTTTACAACCACTTCAGGTACATAACAGCAATATTGAATACGTAGAGTCGGTTAAATTTCTGGGTTTAAATATAAATAACAACCTAAAATGGTCTAATCATATTGACACCTTAACTAAAAAACTTTCTACCGCCTGCTTCGCCATTCGATCAGTTTCAAAAGAACTAGACGTTCCTTCTGCCAGACTTACTTATTTCTCTTTATTTGAATCCCACCTCCCCTATGGCCTTCCCTTTTGGGGCTGCTGTACCACCGAGCAATTTCGTAGTATTTTTATGCTTCAAAAGAGAGACCATTCGTTATTTGTTTGGTCTAAATAATAGAGCTCACTGCCAATACTATTTCAAAAAACATGAAATATTCCTTCCTGCATTATTTATTTTGGAAACGGTATGTTTGCTGAGAAAACATATAAACACCCTCCCAGAAAGGCCACAACATGTATACTCTACCAGAAACTCTAGGCATGATATATATCTTCCCATTCCTTCCTCAGAAAAATCAATTATTTACAACGCCATAAAACTTTACAACAATCTGCCAGTACATTTAAAATCTATCCCAATGCTTGCACAATTTCGAAAAAACACCAAAGCATACCTCATTGAGAGATCATTTTACAGCGAGTAAGTCTCTTTAAATTGTCACTAAATTCGCTTGTTTACTTAAATCTTTTGTGAGTCATGTCCTAACTCGTAACAGAATTTTGAAAATCGTCATATAGAGAAAAAAACTCTCGAACATTCACTTAAACTTAATTATTTTTGTTAGGTATTGGATTAAAAACAAAATTTAATTCTTTTTTGTATACTACATTCTACACTAGTTCATTATACCTTCTGTTTAACATCACAATTATTTGTATAACTATAATAACATAGAGTTTAAGGTCGCATAGTTGCAATTTTGATTTCAATGTCATCGAAATTATTCACCTCGTACATGTGTGTTTGTTTACTTTTATAAGGTTATTAGGATTCATTAACTGTTTTGCGGCAATGTTATGTTATATTCTAACGTGTGTTTTACGATTTGATAAGTTTATAATTTACATTTTTAAAAAGCATTGACCTCTCGAAATTCTTTTCGATTAATGTTTTGATATGTCTTATTTTAGGTATATTTTGCTTTGTCCATAAAATTGTAAAATTTTTCTGCGGCAATAAAGCATACTTTTGTTTGTTTGTTTTATATATATATATATATATATATATATATATATATATATATATAGATAAATATATAGATATATATATATATATATATATATATATATATATATATATATATATATAACAAATCCAACGTCTTTTGAGTTGTGGGCAATATAAGGGAATTGTTTTGCCATTTTACTATACCTCGCTAACTGCAGGATGAGTTAGATCGATGGCTAAAAGTTGTATTTTTTTGATTTAGTATTGCTTTCATACGCATATTTCGAACATCGAAAGTTGTTTTAATGGTAATATTCTCAGATAACTTGTGTTCTGTAGATTCAATATTTTTACAGGATGAAATAATAATTAGTTCATGCTATTTTTTAACTCCAAGGAGGATGGGAAGCTGGTTGAGGATATGTGAAAAATATTAGGAAACCAGCGGGCAAACCCAAGAGGAGCAGACGAACTTGCTCTTTAACAACTAACAGAAAGCAACCTGCTACTGGCAGGCAAAACCCCTGGGCGAATATAGGTAGGTGGCATCTTTTCCACCGAGATGTCAGGGAGCAGGCCAACCAAAAACAACTCCTTGTACTCGGTGTCCCAAAAGAGGAGGTGGACACTAGCAAAAGCAGACATGGAAGCCTGAGTTACAAATTCAGTTTCCTCAAGTTCAAAATCAGGCCGCGGAGGCTGCTCCAGCTGAATCAGTCTCAGGGGAAGCCCCTAACCTTGGGATTTATCTCCCCGAACAGACTTTGGAAAAGGACCCCTTGTGACTGCCCCTAGAGCGCATCCCTGTGGGGAAATTCAGGAAGATCCTCATTGGTGAGAGATGAAGCGGCTGTCATGGAAATTGACATCCGAGACCGAGGAGGATTTTCTCGACTCCGATAGTTTCAGCTCCAGGCTACATAAAGGATTCTCATCTGCGATGGACATTATAGATGTCATCATATATATATATATATATATATATATATATGTGTGTGTGTGTGTGTGTGTGTGTGTGTGTGTGTGTGTGTGTGTGTGTGTGTGTGTGTGGGGAAATTCAGGAGGATTCTCATTAGTGGCGGATGAAGCGGCTGTCATGGAAATTGACAATCCAACATGCAAGACCGAGGAGAAACTTCTCGACTCCGATAGTTATACTTAGATTAGATATACGCTTAGAACACTGTAATAAAGAGGAAAAAAATCGTATTAAAAATCTTTGTTTCGAGTTTTGAGACATATTTTATTGCGATAAAATTCCATTAACTTTTACAAATCAAGTCCAACACAAAAGTAACTTAACTAATGACACCCTTATTTTTACAAAAACATCGCTACCCTGAAGTACACAAGAAAGAAGTAAAAGAACAAACTTCGAAGATGTTAGAACAAGGAATAATCCAAAATTCGGTTTCCCGTCAAGCCCTATCTGAATTGTCCCTAAAAAGAGGGATGCTTCTGGAAAACAAAAATGGAGGGTTGTAATTGATTATAGAAAAATTAATGAACGGTCCATTGGACTGATCAATTGATCAGTCAATATTTCACTACTCAGATCGAAATGGATCCTAACGATGTTCAAAAGACAGCATTTTCAAATGAGTTCGGTCATTATGAATTTCGCAGGATGCCTTTTGGTTTAAAAAACGCCCCATCTACATTTCAAAGGCTTATGGACAATATTCTTCGTGGGTTACAGAACGAAGTCTGCGTAGTTTACCTCGACGATATAATAATCTTTAGCACATCTTTAAAAGACCACATAACTCCCTTCGTCAAGTCTTCTCACGTCTTCGTGAGTCTAACCTCAAAGTTCAATTAGATATATGCGAATTTCTTAGGAAAGAAGTTCAATACCTTGGGCATGTTGTTACATCGGAAGGTGTCAAACCCAACCCGGATAAAATCTCAGCAATACAAAATTTCCCAATTCCAAAAAATGTCGAGGAAATAAAATAATTTTTAGGACTTCTAGGCCATAACAGGCGTTTCATAAAAGACTTCGCTAAAATCACTAAGCCGATGACTGCGTGTTTAAAAAAAGGATGCAAAAGTTCTTCACACCCCCGAATTCATCAAATCATTCGAACATTGTAAACATTTACTTATTAACGCCCCAATTCTTCAATACCCCGATTTCGACAAGCCATTCGTTTTGACCACGGATGCAAGAATTTATCATAGCGGCCGTTTTGTCCCAGGGAAATGTTCCCCACGATAAACCAGTCGCTTATACCAGTAGGACTCTAAATGACACCGAAATAAAATATTCTACAATCGAAAAAGAGTTATTGGCCATCGTATGGACTTGCAAATATTTTCGTCCTGGAAAAAAGGTTTAAAATCTATACCGACCACAGGCCACTCGTCTGGCTCTTTAGTCTTAAAAAACCTAATAGGAAACTAGTCAGGTGGCGACTTAAATCAGAGGAGTTCGATTATGAAATAATCTATAAGAAAGGCCAACAAAACACTAACGCAGAGGCCTTATCCGGATACAGATAAATGCAATCGAAAACGAGAGTGTCATCAATAACCTGGGCGAAGTTAATAACGATATTCTTAAATTTTTGCGTGACTTCGCAGAAAACTCCATTCAGAGTGAAGATACCTAGCCGTCTACTAGCACACAAAACCTTGAAATTCGCAATTCGAACACTTCTTGCCCGAAAATTAATGTCATACAAGACATTCAAATAAAACCTCCCAACAACAAAAATCCCTGAAGATAGTCTGGCAACACCGCATTTTTGTAGCGACCCAGACCTTTTAAACGACGGCATAACAATTCTAGACGATATTATAAACAATAAACCAAACCAATTTATAATATCGAAAAATCGATTCAATAAGCTTGAGGTAACTCAAGAAAAATTTGAACATAATAAAATAATAAAAGTAAAAATACCCAAGTCAAATGAATCCCTAATTATAGATCTATTACAAAAATACACTACAGAGAATAAAATTTTCTATATTTATTTTTATGATGATTCCATGTATACAGACTTCAATACTGTCTATTTAAAACATTTTTACACCTCGGGCTTTAAGTTATAAAATGTATCAAACTAGTTAATTCTGATTACGAACCAGATGAACGTATTATGCTTATTAAATATCAACACGAGGGCAAATGCAACCACCGTGGCATTAACGAAACATTAGAACACCTTAAAAGAAATTATTACTGGCCCTCTATGAAAACTGATGTAAGTAAATACATTAACGATTGTGAGATCTGTCAAACTGCAAAATACTCTAGGAAAAACCCATATACACCCCTTGTGTTAACCGAAACCGTAGGAAAACCATTTCAGCTCATACATATAGACATATTTAAATTCGATGGCCAAGATTTTTTAACCATAATTGACGCTTTCACGAAACTAGATCAAGCCATTCCTATCCAAGGAAAAACCGCTATAGAAATCTGCCCTTATTCAGTATTTCAGATTTTATGGAATCCCAGACAAAATTACTATGGATAATGGCACCGAATTTAAAAAAGACACTGTTAAAGAACTTCTAAAAGCTCATAAAATTAATATTCATTTTACCACACCCATCACCACGAATCCGATTCTCCGGTCGAAGGCCCGCATTCAACACTCATTGAACATCTGAGAATTCTCAGACAAAAACATCCTTCCGAAAACATAAATCTTCTTATGAATTATGCCATCATTGCATACAATAATTCTATTCATTCAGTCACAAAATTCATCCCCTTCGAGCTAACATTCGGGCATACAAATTCCAGAGACCCGTGTAATTTAATTAAATCGGCCTTTTATAACGAATATGTCTCAAACCACAAAGATAAAGTTAAGGTTTTGTACGATAAAGTTACAGAAAAAAAAAGCGATAATAAAAGGAAAATAACAGAAAAACATAATACTTTAGGTCCCGAACAGTATCAATTTAAAGTCGGTCAAATAGTCTATAAAGCGAATAAAAGACGGAATGAAAAGGACAATAAGTTTAAAGGTCCCTTTGAAATCACGGAACTTATGACCCACAACAAAGTTAAAATAAAAAATAAAGCTAACAATAAAATTGAAACAATCCATACATATATCAATATCTTGTTGTTACAGGCTCCTCATCTCCGTCGAAGCAGAAATAAACAGTCCCAAACTCCAGAATATGAACCAAAATTCAAGAATCCTCCCCTTAAAAATTGGTAATGCTCAAAATATTGCTGACTATAGGTCTTTTATACAAATTTTTGATGTAAGTGACGTTATTCGAGAATTTTCCTTAATGCAAGAACACTTTTTTCAACTAAAGCGTTCCATTGAAAATTCGTCTTCTAATCAGCCTGATTTAGCCAATTCTTTTCATATTATAAACTCTCTTAAAAATAAAATAGAAATTCAAATAAAACAAATCAATCCTTCTTACAATTCTAAAAACTCTTACAGGAAATTTAGATCAAAACGACGCCGAAAAATATGATAAGGCTATTATAACTCTCTCTAACAGTCAAGATAAGTTAAAATCGCTAATATCAGAACAAATCAAGATTGTCGAGAAATCATCTCATATTTTCGAAAATCTAAGTAAAAACTTATCAAAAAACCAAGAAATTTTAGAAAAACAAATTAAACAAGCCAATATAGTAATTAAAGAAATTCAAATCAACAACACTAACTCTTACGGATACTTCTTAAGTCAAATGCTTATGTCTCAAATTATAAATGCTTTTCAAAATATTTATGATATTTTAGAAAATCTCGAAATAGCCATAACCTTTTCTAAGCTATGTTTCATATCTCTATAATTAACCCAAAAGATCTCCTGAATTAAATTAATCTTATAAGTCCACATTTAACACAAGGTAAATTATCATTTCCAGCTACACTAGAAAACATTTTAAATTTTGAAAAAATACTCAAAATTAAAAGTTATTCTCAAGGTAATCAAATAGTTTTTATTGTAGAGATACCTATTGTTGAACTAGAAAGTCATGGATTATATCGCCTATATCCTCTTGTTCCTGTTAATGAAAATTTCCAAATTATTATTCCCCAAAGCAAATACCTACTCCAATAACTTCATCTGTAAGGAGAACAGTCCTCTGAACAAAAATCAAGACAGTAAGTACAACTGTTATTATATTCTAACCACCCTTCTAATTGCCAACTCTTACAGACGGAAGTAAAATCGCTAAAAATCCACAAATTGGAACGAGAAGAATGGATGCTAATATCACCAGAAGAGACCGTCGCGATCCAACAATGTGACTCAAATAAGGAAAACGTCCCACTGAAAGGAACATATGTGTTGGAGCTTAACCCCAGCTGTACAATTCAAGTTCAGAACCATATCATCAGAAGCTACCACGACAGCAAAGCCAAATTTCATTACGTAAAGCGTCCTAAGTTAACCTTCGAGGCCAATGTAAATCCTAACTATATCGACCTCCAACCGTTCAAATTGGACTCCATAAATCTAGACGAACTGAGGAACATCCCGAGCCTGATCCCCCAACATCGACGCGAGTTGGAAAATGAAGCAATTGGGCCTATCAACCTACACAGCTTTGTAAGCTTCCACATATTCATGATATATTTCAAGCCACCTAAGATAGTCTCAACTACTACCGAGACAGTCAAGTCAACCCCCAGCCACGGACAGATTGTCATCTAGTTCGCTTGCACCCCCAGGCTGACCTCTGCGAAGGGAGGAATTACGTGCCAGCAACCTGCAATCGTGACTTACTTCCAGGTCTGCTGAAACGACATATTTTATCTATATATTAAATCGAAACCCTAAATTATGGTCATTATTGTTAGTACTTTAGTTAGGTGAACATCTCTGTAAATTCGTTCTCGAAATAAACTTGTTTTTAAAAAACCTGTTTACCGGTCGCTGTCATTTAATTATTCGCGTAAAACTAACACCAAACTCTGGACAATTCAGAGGAGGCAGAGGAGGGCCTGAGCTTTCTAAAGGACAGCCTGATGACAACGCTCGAGACCTCCTGCCCTCTCCCTACTCATGGAAAGAATACCAAAAACCCTGGATGGGATAGAGAGTTGGAAAAAAAAAGGAGAGACACAAGCAAAGCTTTCAATGTGGCTAAAAGTATCCACAACTGGGAAGCTTACAAAGAACACCTGGGGATATTTAAAAAGAAACTTAGAGTGAAAATAAGATCAGCCTGGAAGAACTTCTAAAAAGAGGTTTCCAACATGTCGTCAGCCTCAAGGTCAAGGAGAGACTCTCTGAAAACGAGAAAGGGAAGAAGGGAGAACGACGAATTGTACAACGTTTCCTCCGAGAACACGGAAACATACTATTGGAAACCCAGTTTCCCTAATGTAAAATTATCGACTTGCATGAGCAATTAATGTCTTTAAACCATTTAAGTCTGCGGAAACTGACGGCGTTGTTCCGGCGATGGTTCAATGGGGTCTGAAATGCGTGGGATTCTGCAAGGCGCCGCACACTGATCGATTTTTACGGAAACGTGGCAAAAAAATAGAAACATTAAAAATATTACTGAGAACAGTAAGAACTAATTTAATAATGATAGTTACACTTATTTAAAATATTTTTACCAGATATGATAATGTTTGGTGGAGTATCTTGGACCCTGGGACTATAAAGAGAGATTTAGAAAATGTAAAAAATAAACAGTAAATTTTGAAATGTATTCCCATCCTTAGTTTTAAGTAGCTGTCCTAGTAAATCATTACCTCTTTATTTATAATCATTTACGCTTATGTATATTATTTTTGATTATAAAAAAATTGTTAAAATACACATTTATATACAGGGTGTAGTCACAAGATCATTATTAAAATCAATCATGTCTACTGTCTAGTTATGTATATCCCTAAAGTACAACTTAAATTTCTAAACATTAGTCTCCATTGTGCAAAATTGAGCCAAGGTCCAAATCTACAGGGTGTAGTCACAAAATAAGAATTAAAAGTATAAAACAAAAATACCTACTTACTTTTGTCTACTTATGCCTATACCCAAAATAAAACATTAATTCTTAAACGATGATTTATGTCACCATTATAAATGTGAAAATTATATAAAATTGTAAATATCCAGACTACAGGGTATAGTCACAGAATAAGTATTAAAAATATACAATAAAAATACCTACTTACTTATGTCTCGTACTTATCTCTAAAATAAAACTTTAACTCCTAAACATTAGATTTTCCATCATTGTATGTATATTTAAAGTAAATATTATACAAAATATCATTGTACCTTAGAATTGAATATATGAATATGTAATATTTATTGAATTCTTTATTTTGGATTGATTGAACTATCATTCACTATTGGAGGTCTAAGTAATTCCATTGCCTCACGAAACAATGGCGTAATCTTTTTTGTGATAGTTTTCTTAAACTCGAGTTGCAAGGATCCGAGGACACAAGAAGTCGATTTATTACATCTTTTAAATTATCAGTTCTCGAAAAATCCTCCCTATACTTTTTTATGTCTTTATTGTCTGATCCGTAAATCAAAACCTTATGCACGGTAACAGGCATAACATAACAGGGATACAAAGATACAAAAAGTTTTGCTGTTTTTAGTGAATATTTTTTAAATTTATCTGTATTAATATCAAATCCTGACGACAGACTTTGCAATACTACATGAAAATTTATAATTATATTAATATTAATTTTAGTTATTTCTGCTACTATTTCTGCACCCTCCAAAAATTTCCACGCTGTGTTTCCATCATTGGAACTAACGAAACCTCTCCTCGGTTGGTCTACAATTAGCCCCATCTGAGAACGAACTTGTTCCTGAATACGTTTCTTTGATTCTAAAACTTTTAACTTATCTTCCGCACCTTTAGCTTGCCACTTAGAAATACCCATTTTATAAGCTAAATGTAAAAGACATTCAAAGAAACGTATCCAGGCATGTAATGTTGAGAGTCCATATTTTAAATTATTGTCAGCAGTCGACCTTTGAATAACAGCATCAATATTATTGAAGTCCCTGGATGTGGCCCCACAAATATAACATTTTTGAGTTCAACTATTTGATGCTAGAGCATTGCAAACTTTGCCGTCAATCATTGTGAGATGTAGTCAAAATGTACTTATGTAAATTTTTCTTTTCCTGCATAGTCATTTCTATTGTTTCGCGGCCGAATTGTAATTTAAGTGGCCTACAAAATTGAGGAGATGAAGATCTTGGATTTTGCCAGATGATGAATTCAAAGTTTCTGGGCTCGTTGCATACTAGTTTATTAGGCACTAAAGATGTTAGAAATACACTATTTTCAATTTTTCTACACTCTCGAATATTTGTTTATATTCGGATTGGCCAGACGATCCATCGAACCCCCACACAAACTAAGCTCATATCGATGTCTATTTCTTTAAGACCTTGAACAACTGATTCTTGAACTTGAATAAGTCTTTTGCATGGATGATTTAGCAGAGACTGCAGCGTAAGTTCAACTTCGGTGTCAGAATAAATAGTAATTTCTGCAGGATAGCATCGCTTTTTTGCTTCCAGAATTTCATCGTATGCAGGAAACACGTCACAGTTTGTTTCTTTAACCTGATTTCTGATTAAGTTATATTGACGCTTGTTCAACTTTGCTTCTATTATCAATGACAGAGCTTCATCACTAGTTAATTTAGAATGCGATTTTTTATTATTATTTAACGCAGTGCAATATTCCTCAGCTTTATGTGGTACGTTACTTATATCTTTTAATATTTTGGAAGCCATAATATTTCCCTCTGAACGAAAGCTCATTTGCGTTGCATATGCAAGTTCTTGTGTAATGGTTATGGGACCATAAGGCGTCCTTTATGACTAATAATATTTTTTCGAAACCTGATAGTAAGGTCTAACCACTTAACATATTTGTTTATAAAAGCCTCCTTTATCCGATGAACCGCTGCCCATTTACTTAAAAGTTGACCTTTAAAACGTGAAATTTTAATTCTTAAACTTTTTGATATAGTTTCATGATTTGTAAGCTGTAATATTCGAGTATGTAAGTACGAAAATCTTGACTCGATATTTTTTTGAGGACAACTTTGCAGTATATTAAATAGGTCTCTATGACTCAAAACCACATGTTCCTCCATATCGGTAAAAAATTAAAGTAGGTAATTAATAAAATTTTGAAAGAAAATAATAATTAAATTTTTAAATTAAAGAATGTGATTTTTTTTTTTAAGTTATTGCAGCCAGTTCAAAACTTCTTAGATTTTTGTATATGCGTAAAATACAGATTTTATTAAATTATATTCATTACCATTTTTTTTCTCTACGTTTTTGGACTTTTTGACAAATTAGTTGGACATCCTGTACATTTGTGGTATTTCGCTTGATTTCGTTTTCAACATTGATTTAGTCTTTTTAACTAACAAATACAGCGAAACATTCTATAACTAATGATAAATCTTGCATGACATCATTTAAACACACTACATGTTAATTCAAAGTTCGATTTTTAGACCCAACACGCAATTTAATTTTAAACTTTATAGAAAAAACTGCAAATATCTGCAAAATTTTGTTTTTGGATAATTACGATAAGTAATCATAGAAGTTAAAAAAATATAATAGAAACCGGGATCTGAGGCGAAACATAAACAAAAAGCTTTCTATAATAGAGGTTCCTTAAAAAAAAATTGAAATTTGCAGACATTAAGATTTTTGACTTAAGTTTCCACTAATATCCTATTTATATCTAAAACTTATACGTATTTTGCAACTACATATCTCAAGATTTCACATCCACCGAAAACAAGTATCGATCCAGGTAATAACGTTTTTGTAGAAACTATTAAAATTTTACACTTTTTTCAGATTACAGTCTCACAAAGCATTACCTGCTGACATATTTCTGTTTTGACGTCTGCTGTCAGTGAACGACAAATGCTGGTAAGAATTTTTTTCACAGCCAATTTGTTGTTTGCAATATTGACTTTAAATTTAGGACATTTTTGGTCATGTTTATATATATAAATTGTATGCATTTATGCCATGAAGTAGAAAAAGAAGAAATAATGGGTACAAACATTATTATTCTTACAGAGAGCAACCAGTTTTGAAAATTTTAAAAAAGGAATAAAATAACATCCAAACTGATTATTGAGTGTCACCAGATGCTGGAGACGGTTTCCCAAGGGAACATGGCCACAGTGTCCTGGATTAAGGGACATAGCGGAATCGAAGGAAATGAAAAGTCAGATAGGTTGGTGCACAACGGAGCAAAGCGCAAACCATGCGGGTCCAGAACCATTCGCTCCGCTGTCCTGTAAGGCGATCAATCTTACGATAAATGAGCAGCCAGGAAAGGTTCTAAGGGAGAGATGGAAGGGTACCTCCTCTGGCTCACTTAAAGTAATCTTAGAAAACTGATAGGGATACTAACAGAACACTGTAAGCTAAACACCTTCACACCTTGGGCGTCCTCCCAACTTGTAGGGGTGCAACGAGAACGACGAGACTGCTGACCAAGTTCTTTGGTAGTGTCCAGCTCTCGTAGGTAAATACCAGAAAATCCATTATGGAGAAAAGCTGAGGATGCTCGGCCGCCACAGTGTTGAACTATATCAATGCTGTTGACTGGCTGGATGAGTAAAACTCTAACTAAAGGAGGTTACAGTGGGCCCACTTGAGAAGCCTAAGTAATAGGTTGGCGCAAGTCGCCCTTTGATTTCTCTACTTACTATTACTATTTTCTAACTTCCATACGAAGATTGTGTAATATATTAAAGCTCAATCTGCAATTATCTAATTGATAATATTAAACACAAATTCTGTTGTTCAAAGTTACAAGTTGCGCTGTTTTATACAGGTCAAACAAATAATTAATTAACAAAAATGTTCAACTTTTTATAATACTGACTGAGCCCATTGTACAGTGTGTCCTAGGTTAGGTGAACAAAGCGGTGTAAATGATCAAAAATGTCGTATTCAAATTTGACGCTTTGCAGCCTAGGTCTGCTTCATTATAGAATATTTTCAGTCATACTTTTATTTTTTAAAAGTTAAATATGTCTTGGCAGGGTCTTTTTTTATTTTCTGTGTAGGTGAGGCATATTGTCTGTAAAAGAAATTGAAAAAGGTTATAAGAAAAAGTTATTTAGAATGGAATATTAGGACGACGTGTCGGACACCTTTTTAATAATTTCGCCATTTAGCTGTTTAATCTTAACGTGACTCTTGGATTTAAGTTTACTCAAGCAAAAAGTATGTTCTGTAATATTTTCGTATTTGTAAAGTCAACTTTAAGCTACTTTCTGCTTGAGTAAACATAAATCCTAAAGAGTCACATTTAAATAAGAGACACAAAGTGGAGAAATTACTAAAGTCACCCGATCTCTTTAAAGTTCATGTAAGAGACACAAAATGGAGAAATTACTAAAGTCACCCTATCTCTTTAAAGTTCATGTACCCGTAATGTTCAATTCTTAACAGCTTTTTCTTATAACGTATTTCGATATCTTTTACAAAAAATGTATATACCTACACAGAAAATAAAAAAATCGTCTGTGTAGGTTTTCTGTAAGAGATATCGAAAAATGTTATAAGAAATAGTTTTTCAGAATTATTTATTTAACATTGAATGAAAAAATTAACAGATAGTAAATTACGTGTCTTGCCAAGTTGAAAACCCAAAAACTGTCCTTACTACAATACTACCACACACTGAAACGAAACGAAAAAATCTGGAAAATGCTAGAACGCAGAATTCCAAAGAATTGTTTTCGTTGCAAAATGTAATTATTATAAAGAATAATGCAAGACGAATTACTCTGATTACTGATGACCAGAGGCTCTGCTTTACGACTTCATACCCCCGGTCTTATTAATATTTTCGATCAACTTTGAACCGCTATATCTCCGAAACTATTTACTGTTCTCAGAGCAGCGTTTGCAATTAACTAACGAAAAAAATATGTACTTTACAACTTTGGCGAATGTTTGTATAGTTTTGGAGATATACAGCAAAAAGAGAAAAATTGGTACTTTTTCAGCTTATTTAACAGTTTTCTCCTCTGAACTCGTCCGTGCAATTTCAAATGTTCCTCAGAGTTTACAGCTAATAAACCCATTAATACATAAATCTCTCTATTACTAATTGTGTAATGTTTAGGTTGTTTTTATGTCTCTGAGGACTAACCTATTTGGGATGTAAGTTTATTTAAGCAGAAAAGTAGAAAGGACCTTTTGTAATATTTTCATAAGTGGAAAATCAAGTATCAACAACGATGATTTGTTTATTTTCCATAAAGTGACATTCTTGTCAAAGCTTCCAAAGAAATATTCTAGAACTACGTATATTGGTAAATCTTGTAAAAGTTGTGTTATTTTTAAAGTATTGCACTTACAAGCCAGACAATGTTAAATTTGGAGCAAAAAAAAATATATTGTGCAACAATATAAACCTGGAGAGACTTCACTCAGGCAAGTTCTGGAATATTTTCGAGAAAAGTATCCAGGAGCAGAGGTATCAATGTCTACTATCAGACGCCTAATTAAGCGCTTGGAAGAAACCGGTAGTGCTAAGTGAGTAGACGGGATTGGGGGGTTAGTCTCGCTCCCCCCACCACTTTTTTCATTGGTCTCCCACTTCCCGCGCCTGTCCCTGCCACGCCTACTTGACTCTGCTTGATTCTGATTGGTCTTCCCCACTCTTACGTGTGCATCCGGAGGGAGATGTTTTATTTAAGTGTTAGCAGCCAACAGAGCAATTCATTCTTACTGTAGTCTCAGTATTTTTAAAAGTAACGAAGTTAAAAAATATATGGTAATTAAAATGAGTTGTCGCCACGTTGTTTTGCAAGAATCTAGTGATCTACATTTTGAGCAATTGGAAAAAATGTCTTCAATGTACGAAGATGAAATACTATATTTCACGGTTGGAGGAAGAAACAGTTTCGACGTTAAACAAGCATGGTTAGCCGATTTAGATAAGACCAATTTTGAAGAGGTTCAAGACGATAGTGAAGGGATACATAATTTCTTTGATGCCGGTTGTGGTGAAAAAGGTCTTGTAAATATTAAAAAAACAAGTGCTAGTGATGCTGTTGAACCAAATTATCTACGCCGCGAAGTTTGTGTCTTTCAAGATTATGCCGTTATAATGTCTTCGTTTGGTGGTGCTTATAGTTTATGCTTACGATGCTATTATTTGCACGCATTAGAAGCACCCCTTGGCAAACACAGTTTTGTGTCTACACATTACAAAAGAGCAATGGAATGTTGTGAAAAAGACTTGCGCTGTACATTGTGCAATGACAATCTTTTTTATTTCAGTGCCCCTGAAACTTGTATAGTGTGTAATAAAACTGAAGTGAAAAAAATTGAAAACCATTTAGTGGACAAAAGTAATTTTGAATCAAGTTAAGCAAAAAAAAAGATACAATACATTTTGAAAAGGATAGAATGATGGGATTATGGTGGAGGACTTGTAAATATATGCAGTAACTAACAAAAAAATACCTAGGAGTTTTTTTTCTACGCACTATAAAAAAGCAGTAGAATATGCAGTGAAGTGTAAAAAAAAATTAAAAACCATTTAGTGGACAAAAGTTATTTTAAAAATAAAATTGCAGAATAACCTTTAAAATTAATAGTAGGAGACTAATCTTGGTCGAGTGCTATTCAGAACTCTTCGTGGACATTCAAGGTTATAATTGTTTATTTGGCTTGGTCTCAAAGGAGCTTGCTATCTACGATGGTGTACGCTGGTCTAATTTTCTTTTTAAGTCACCATTTAAAAGAACCATGTTATCTGCCAAGGATCAAGAAATAGTTGATTGGTCTGAAGAATATCATGGGTTGGAATGGGACGTTGGATATATAGAATTAAATGAAATAGAAGAAATCCTCAAGAATATTGTCAAGATATATATAACAAAATATAATTAATTTTTGTTTAAACACATAATAAAGAATATTATTATCATACATAATTTTTTTTTAGCCCAACACACTTCCATATTTGATATGCTCCTTAGTACGTTTTATTACCAATTAAATGCGGACGCAAAAAAAGAAACAAAATAAAATTTAAGAATATATATTATACATCGAATTAATATTACTAAAAAATATATTTAAAATTACCTTTTGCACTTTGTATTGTATTATAATGGTCATTTACATTTAACACTATAAATTATAATAGTCTTCTGCTCCTAAAACTAAAAATTATATTTATAATTGAACGGCCTTTTGCACAATCTTTTGGGTTGTTTTCTCTTGGCACACATTGGTATTGACACTAACGGCACAATATCAATTTGAATAGGTCCATTGCTTACCTTTATACCAAATAAAAGTTCTAAATCTTGCAGAAGTCTTAGCACGACCTCATCCACACTTTCTGACCATTCTGATGAAGCTGATGCTGGGGGTGATGTTTCTGTTTGTGTAAGCTCTGGTGACATCAACTGCTGTTGTCGATGTGGAGTCATGGATACTCCGGCTGAAGTTGTTTCTAGTACCTCTGGTAAACACCACTTTTTGGGGGACATTGGTATTTCGGCAGATGTTCCTGGTTCCTCCTGTGAACACCACATTTTGGGTGATATTGATACTTCTACTGAAGTTGTTAGCTCGTCGGGTACACACCATATTTTTGGGGACATTGGCACTTCAACTGAAGTTGTTTGTTCGTCCGGTACACACCACATTTCGGGAGACATTGGTATTATGGCAGAAGCTGTTCCTGGTTCCTCCGGTAACCACCACATTTTGGGGGATATTGGTACTTCTACTGAAGTTGTTGGTTTCTCCGGTATACACCACATTTTTTCGGATATTGGTACTTCAACTGAAGTTGTTAGTTCATTTGGCACATACGACATTTTGATAGAAAACAATCTAGACTGAATCAAATGACAAAGACTGAATATTGCAGTAGAATCACGAAAATATAATAAAGCACAAAAGAGACACTCCCAAAACGTACAAGTACCACCCTGTCACTTACCAACCAAGAACCACTCCCAAAATTGGAAAAAAAAACGAGTTGCAAAAAAAAATCGAGTTGAAAAAAAAAATGTATAGTTCACGTCGGGAGGTATTTGACACCAGTTAACCTTAGTACCACGCTGTACCAGCCACCAACCTTGCCAGTGGGCGTGACTTAACAAGAAGTGGTTTTAAGCGGTTTTCGAGTTTATATGTACCGTCAGTTGAAAGTCGTATTTATTGTACGCCAGTTCCTATTGTGATTCTCAGTGTCTGCGGTGAATTCTCTTGTGTAATTGTGTTTTCGTGCCTTTTAGGCTGCAAATCCCTAGTTATCCTACTCCTAAATTTTATGTTTTGAGTGATGAAAATTTATCCTACATTGTGTGATCTAGTTTACAGCTTTGTTTCGTTTTGTGTGTTTTGCAGGTTTGATTTTTATTTTTTACCACTATGAATTCTCTAACTGACTTTGATTTTGAATTTGATTTTACCTTATTTGATTTGGAAGAGACTTGCCCAGTCCGTGATTTAATGGATTGTCATTTGTGTCAATTAAAACCGGACGCGTTAGAAAAATATTTTAATGAGAACATGGATAATACTCAATCAGAAATTGGTGGTATCGATGACGCTACAATTATAAACAATTTAGTTAAAATTTTTAATAATCAAAATAATGCAGTTCACCCTGGACTGATTTCAACAATAAATTTTGAAGAAATAGCGAGCTTTGGAGAATTTAATTCAGATATTAATCCAGTCAATGAATCATTAGACAGTCTTAGAGAGACCTCGTCAAAATATTTCACTGTTGATGAGAAGGAAATTAATTTACAAAATCAAAAGTTTGAAATGTTAGTCAATGTTTATTCGAGCCAGGGAGTTGAGGGGAAACAGGGTAAAAATGAATTTCAGGGAGTTGAGGGTGAAAATGAATTTTAGGTAGAGCAAAATGTCTACTCACCAATTTCTGTTTAGTCGTCAGAAGATTCAACAGAGACCGTTATTGAGGTTAAAAAAATCAGGGAGGAATACCAACCAGCTCCTAAATTACATTTCAACCAAAAATCAATAGCGGTGTTCGACCAAATCTGTAACGAAATTGTAGGTGATGTTGAGGTGTACAATGTTGTTCAAAATTGCAACCATAGTCCACCGAAACCTCGCCTCAATTCGTGTGAAATTGTCGAATATAAAGAAGTTCAGAAGAAACGAAAACGTTCTGCTTCTGAATCTTCTGACGACGAAACAAATGTAATGAAAAAAATCAAAACAGATGATATCGAAAAATCAGTGGTCGTTCTTACAACCCAACCCAGCAATTCATTAAAACTCCCTACCTGAATTAAACAAATTTTTAGATTCAAAACCAAAGCAAAATGTATCAAAATCAGAACAAAGACGTGGTTGTGCGACGTTCAAATCAATGGTAAACAACTATTTGAATTTGAATGAATGTAAAAATTTGAGTAATTTTATTTGCTCAACTGTTAAAAAAAGTAATTCATAGACAGGGTGAGCTTCTTTTAAATTTAGGTAATATTTTTATGAAAAATCCCTGCTTTGGTGGTAAATATATGTAAAAATGTTTTAAAAATTAAAAAAAAAATACAAGACACGTAAGCGCAAACTTTTAAATTTAAATCCACTATTCCTTATTTAAAGAGAAACTAAACCTATAAATATCCAGTTCAAAATGACCCTTCTTTGCACACTCTGTCTAAAAGAATTTACACAGAGACGAAATGCCATAAGACACATTAAAAAATCATGTTTAAAAAGAGGCACAAATCATAATCCGGATGAGTAGTTAATCGATAGTAAGTATATTTACATTATTTACTTAGAATTATGATATATTAAAATATAAGAAAAACACTAAAATTTGTTTTGTGTTATTTCAACGATCTTTTTTGCTTGACATAGTAAGCGTCCAGGGGCAGGGCAGGTGGTCAGTCCCCTCCCCCACCTTGCTACGCCGCTCATTATGTTATATTGCATATAAATTATTATAGTGAATTAAAAAGTCAGTTGGTAAAAAATTCTTCAGGAATAATGCAACTCGCCATTGCGAAAACTGTAAAGCTGATATTAATTTTAATGCTTGGAACTCTCATCTAAGAACAAATGTCCATAAAAGCAAGAGTACTATTAAATATGGAAATGGAATAGACCTTATTAGAAGTGCTTTTAAGTCTCGAATTGCTGCATACAAGGTTTACTCACCCAAAATGCATGTCAACCTTAAAAAGTTTCAGCAAGAAATTTCCGAGAAAGTCGTAACATTAATTCGCCAGCAACAGCAATTATATAGATGCGTTAAGATAAATGCAGAATTATTTGGTATCTACTACTCGCTAGTTTTGAAGTCTATATCCGTTAAATCACTCAACACAGCCTTCCATAACGTGACTGAGACGACTGATTTAAATAATCTCTATGACGAACTATTCAAAATTCTAACAACCAAGGCAGATGAACTACCTGAACGAGATTCTGGTAAGTTAATAATTACTTGCAAACATTTTAACATTTCAAACGCTATTGCTTCAATTTATGTTTATTTACAACAGTCTCTGTTAATAAATACTAATTATTTTTTCTTTAAATTGCAGGTTGGATTTTACAACAAATTCTCCATTTAGAAGTAACCATCAACAAGTACAATCCTTTATGTGGCGACTCTTATATTCCAATTCCAGAGTTGGGGGGAAGTTTGGTAAACATTTTGAATGAAGATGATTTCTGTTTTGCATATGCCGTTGTATCAGCAATATGTAGACCTTCAGGTGACCCTAGGAAAACTTCCTCGTACCCGGACTTCAGAACTATCTTTGATTTTACAGGTATTAATTTTCCAGTTAAATTAGAGCAGATAAGTACTTTTGAAAACAAAAATAATTTATCCATAAATGTCTATGGGGTTGAGAAATTTTTTAGAAATGGAGTATATGTAAATGAGATTGTAGGACCATTACACTATAATAGACATAAAAAGAATTTACATATCAATCTACTTTTAAATACTTCTGATGACGGTAATAGTCATTATTGTTGGATAAAAGATTTATCTAAATTACTTTTACAACTGTCAAAAAAGAAATGTAGAAAAAATTTGTGTGAAGGATGTTTACAATATTTTGGTACCTATGCAAAATTACAAAAACACTTAGAATATGATTGCACATCTGTTCGAATTGAATATCCTTCAGATGAACTTATTTTAGATAAGTTTGGAAATCAAATTCCAGAAAACATATTAAAGTTTCAAAATATTCAAAAGCAGTATAAGGCACCTTTTGTAATTTATGCTGATTTCGAGTGCTATTTAAAAAACTTTGAAAACGAAAAGCTTGATCCTACAACTTCCTGTACAGTTAAAACTGCTGAACATGTTCCATATTCGTTCGCTTATTACATTAAATTATCATTTGATAAAAATCTCACATCTTTAAAACTTTATCGTGGAACTGATTGTGCTGAAAAGTTTATTGAATATATTGAACTTGATGTGAAAAACCTTTATAACTATTATTTTAGAAATCAAAAGCCTATGAATAAGTTAACTAGTTTGCAACAAAAAGAATTTGAAAATGCACTTATGTGTTATATATGTGAAAAACCTTTTTCAGACGGAAATTTTAAAAATGTAAGGACCATTGTCATTTTAGCGGTAACTGTAGGGGCGCGGTTCATTCTATTTGTAATTTACATTTCATACCTCCAACTTACATTCCAATAATTTTTCATAATCTAAAGAATTACGATTCTCATCTATTTATTAAGTCATTATGTAACAATAAAGAATCAATTAGCGTTATTGCTCAAAACAAAGAAAAATATATTTCTTTTAGTAAAAAAATTATGGTAAACACGTATGACCCTAAAAATAAAAAGATAGTTTACTTGAATTTACGATTTATAGACTCATTTCAGTTTTTACCAGAATCTCTTGAATCACTATCTAATATTTTAGATGATTCTCAATGTCTTGAAATTAGGAAACATTTTTCAGACACAGAGCAATTTAAATATGTTAGACAAAAAGGAGTTTTTCCTTATTCATATATTGACTCTTACGAAAAGTTGGATGATAAATCTTTGCCCGCTATTGATAAATTTTATAATGACTTAATTGATGAAAATATTAGTAATGAAGATTACATTAGAGCTAAAGAGGTATGGAATGTATTCAATTGCTCCACGAAAGGTGAATATTCAGATATATATTTGAAATCTGACGTTCTCTTTTTAGCCGATGTTTTTGAAAATTATAGAAATACTTGTTATAAAACTTATAAATTAGATTCTGTAAACTATGTAACAAGCCCTTCAATGTGTTGGGATGCTATGATGAAATTTACAAATGTAGAATTGGAATTATTGACTGATCCAGATATGCTTCATTTCTTCAAAAAAGGGGTTCGCGGGGGAGTTAGTACTTGTTCAGCTCGAAAATCGGAGGCAAATAATCCTTTTCTTGATAATTTCAATCCTAAGTATCCAACAAAATATATTGCCTATTTAGATGCAACAAATTTGTATGGTTTTGCAATGAAGCAGTATTTGCCAGAAAAAAACTTTGTTTGGCTATCTGAGGATGAAATTAATGAACTTAATATTTTAAATATTTCAGATTCATCATCGACGGGCTATGTATTTGAAGTTGACTTAGAATATCCTCAGAATTTTCATGAAAGCTATAACGACTTTCCGCTCTGTCCCGAATAATTTAAGCCACCAATTTCCAAATATTCTAAACTAATTCCCAATTTAAACAATAAGTACAATTGTGTTCTTCATTATCGTGCTTTGAAGCAAAGCTTAAAATTTGGACTTAAACTTCTCAAAATACACAGGAGAATTAAATTTACACAATCGCCATGGTTAGCTAAATATATTGATTTGAATACTAATTTACGAAATGCTTCAAAAAACAAATTTGAAAAAAATTCGTACAAATTGGCAAATAACAGTATTTTTGGTAAAACTATGGAGAATGTCGATAACCGAGTAGATATTAAGCTTGTAACTCAATGGGAGAGAGAGCGACACAAATTAAGTGCTGGGAAATTAATTGCAAAACCTCAATTTAAAGATTTAAAAAATTTTTTCAGAAAATCTAGTAGCTATTCAACTTCAAAAAATATGTATCGAATATAATAAGCCCATTTTTGTTGGAATGAGTATATTGGATATTGCAAAAACTGTAATGTATGATTTTTATTACGGATATTTAAAATTAAAATATGGAGATAATGTAAGTTTATTGTACACTGATACTGATTCTTTAATACTAGAAATTGAAACGGAGAATTTTTATGAAGATATGAACCAAATATTCATAATATGCCGATATCCACATCAGTGGTTGGTAAATTTAAGGATGAATATAAAGGTGTACCTTTAAAAAGTTTTTTTGGTACCGGTGCTAAGGCATACTGTGTAAAAACCAAAGATAGTTTAGATAAAAAGGCAAAAGGTATTCGTAAATCGGCCGTACAAAAACAATTAAACTTATCAGATTATAAAGATGTTGTGGAAAAAAGTCAAAAAGTATACTGCACAATGTATGTTTTTAAGTCACATCTACACAACATTTATACGAATTTGATTAACAAACTAGCCCTGACAAGTCATGACGATAAAAGATATTGTCCATACAGAATCAATGATTAAAAATGTATCTATTTTACAATCTGAACAAGAACCCAAATCTAAAAGACGATGTTTAGAAGAGACTCATAATAAAAGTGGTTTTGATACACAATTGTCAACCGGTTTTGAAATTGGGAAAGGAAGTTAAAGCTGTCAAGCTTTATAAAATTTGTTTCATTGATGATCTGTGTTACTAATTTGTGTGAATATTTAAAATGTTGTAACAAACAGTATTATTTAGTTGCTTTAGAACAATTACTGCTACTTCATTAGTCGTGTTAGTCTCCTTTGTTGGCAGAATACTATATGTTAATCATATTCCTAACACAATTAGAGCCGACGTGTGCATCAATAAGAATAAAAATGAAACTGATTGTTATAAGCAAATGAGAATGATTTACATAGATGAAAACTCACATTTGTTTACTTATAATATTTCAGAAAATGATTTAAGTGTTAATAATTATATGAAGATTAAATATTTCTTTGATAAAAAGCATGTCATTTATTCAGAATGGATAGAATTTGTTCATAAAAAACATACTTGTAATTATATATATTTTTATATAATATTATTGTTTCTGACTTTAATATCAATTATTTCATCTTACGTTGCTTTTGTAATGTATTTGAAAACCTGAATTAAAAGTTCTAGTATTTGATTTTTTCTAGTTTAATTTTTATCTCCTCCAACGTTAAGTAATCTCCCTCCTCCATTTAAGTGGAGGGGACAGTAGACTATAAAAATGTGCCGCAAATCATTATTTAGTTAGTTTCTATGTTCTACGGTCTCATAATGTTCAGCCCACAGAGAGTAACGTCCAATGTGTTTAAAACATTTATACATTCTATCGAAAAACAAACCATAGTAAATTCTAAACAGTACCCTTTAAATAAATCCAAATCAAAGTTTGTGAATATTGGTTTGTGTTTAGAAAGTGATTTTACGCCTTGTGCTGAATTTGGTGGAAACAAGAACCAATCTATTGTTCTAAGTAAGGATGATTGGAAAGACCTACTAAAATATCAGGGTATTATAACAAATTACATTTTCTCATCAAACGCCTTTCAAGAAACTATATTTTTGAAAAATATCTCCATTCTTTTTGAGAAATTTGGTGAAATGCCAATAGTGAGGATTACAAAACATGATGATTACGTCTGTTTTGGAAATGAAACTGTGTGCAGATTATGGGAACAAATACCTTTAATCGAATACAGATTAAATATTTTACAAAAACAGCAATTTAACAGTTACTTCGACATTTTTAAGAACAGTCTGTTTTCCGAAACCAATTGTCTTCAAAACGTATATGATACTCTGTCGCCGAGTGAAAACCCCAATAGTGAGAATGTTTGTACTATGCTGGAATTATTACTAATGCATCCAATCCAGCTCGAACAAAAATTAAGAGAAAGAAAATATTATGAAGAAATCAGTAAGTTTTGATGAAACTAAAAATCAACTTCATACGATGCATGCATGGACGTTTGCATATAGAAAATCCCGTATGTCGCCTCAAGAGTTTGTAGACCAACAACATTTTAAAAGACGAATTGAATTTTGTGAAATTATTTTAAAACCTGTTTTAAATAATATGTTAAATAGGATTATAAAATAAAACAATATTAATATAAAAAAAATGTGTTTTATTGATGAATATTTTACAAAATATCCTTTTTAATATCCATGAGTTATGTGTTTTGTCTAATCCCAACCATTTAACTAACACCTTATTTCCTTTTCTTCTTATTACTTTTTCCATTAAGTCTGACTTTTTGTAATTCTTTTCCGTAAAAGCCTCCTTGAATTTCTGATTTGTTTTCATCTTCTAGTAAATAGGTTGCAGGATTTGTAAGTTGTAACTTTTTTATTCTAAAAATTTCATTTGACCAGTTGGGTGTGCACCCTTTAGAAAAAAATTCTCTGTGTTTGCTTATACGAACAAAGTCATCAACTTGAAATTTTTTTAAATCAGTATCAACTGTTTTCATATGAGTAAATGATGATTTCAATATATTTTTTTCATTTCCCTTATTAACAGCATTAAGTTTTTTACCAATTGTAGAGTGTACTGTATTATTGTACACACTAACAATATCAGGCAATATATCTAACCATTTATAATTTCCTTGAAGACTAAACTTTTTCCACATTTTATTCTTTAATGTTCGGTTCACTCGCTCAACGATACTTGCTTTCAAATTAGAAAAGGTACTATAGTGATTGATTTTTAAACTGTTCCATTAGCTTCTAAAAATGTTTGGAATAAAATTATTTTCCTTTATCTGTTTGTATATTTTTTGGAACGCCTTGCAGGTGTTTAGGGGCTTCTTTTAAGTCTTTGAGAATTTTTTTCATTGCTGCAGTCACCGCTTTACCAGTTTTTGTTTTAATAGATATTGCCCAAACAAATTTAGAAAAAAGTATTGATTACCACTAATATATATCTATATCCTCTATTAAATTTTGAGTAAGGTTGCATTTCAACTAAATCTGCTTGAAACAAATCATTAAGCCCTTTTACGATTACTCGTCTTCTTTTAAAATTTCTTCTAGCGGGTCTATGTAATTCATTAACGACATCCTAGTTAATTTTATTCATTTTCAGTCTTACACTTTAAAACCAATCCTGCGTATAACACTCCAGGTGATGCAGAATATTTAAGAGATCTACAACAGAAATATTATCACCATTACCGAGTTTATAACCTAATAGTTCAACCGAACTAAATATGTTGTTATTTATGATAAAATCTATGTCTTTACTACAGTGAACTTTTATCACTTCTGCTTCTGGAAATGGAAACGCTAAAGTAGTTTCATCAAGGATGCAAAAATAATATAAGTCTTCATTGGCATTTAGGATATGAGTTCCAAATTTATTTACTGACATTCTCAATATATAATATGCAACTGTTGCTTTTTACTTCAAAAACTTTTATTTATAGAATTACTTTGGCTTCTCGTAGTTCTTCAATAATTGAGATTATTTCATTATTATGTCCAGTATGCCCGGCAACCCGAGAAGCCATTAAAAGTCTAAACCTATCAACAAGTTCGTTGATGTTGTCCCAATATACATAGTCCGTATCTGTTTTGTTAAGTTTCAATATCCCCATTCCCAGTTTCTGCATTGTTTGCCTATATATGGAGCCTTAGGTCTACTAAATGCTTCTATGAGATTTTTTGCAGGTGTTTTAATATTTTTTGTTTTCGTTACCCCTTTGGTTTGTAAGTACGGTCCTATAATAGTTACATATTTGACTGAACCGTTACCTTGAACTTGCTCATTACGATCGTGATTTCTGCGATATGCATTAGTTCTTGATAGAATGTCCATATACTGATCTAAGTCTTCTTTTCTTATAACCAATAGGTTCTTTTTTAAAAAGTAGTTCATATAAACCTGCAGTGCCTTTGTAGGTTACACCCTCAACTTTTATATTTTTATTAATAATTTCAACTGGTTTCATTGTTGTCCCTAAAAGAAATTTGTTTGTCTTGTATCCCTAACTCCTTCATCGATATATTTTCTTGGCAATTCATCAAAATCTTCCAACCAATCTTTATATCCTGGAGTGTCAACGTATTGTTGAATTGTTTGTCTAGTTTACTCTAAAATATCTGAGATATTTAAATTCTCTACAGTATTATCACCCGATGGGGGTGTAGTTTCAGCTACTGTGCTTGTTTCTTGAATGGTAGGAAATTACTAGTCGATGGAATACTCCTATCAAAAAATGATGGTAACTGAGTGGGTAAAACGGGAGTTTTCCCGGTTTTTCTCTTAGCTGTCCTTGTTGGAGTAGAAGTACTATAAAATTCCTTAAAAGTATGAGGTTCTTCTTTTATGTCAGTTGGTTCCGTTTTTGCAATATTTGAAATTAATTGCTGTAGTGGTTGTGTTATCGGTTGATATGTTTTTTCTAATTGGCTTTGAGCCGTTGAGGCTTCTGACTTTAATGCTTGATATTTTTGTTTTACTGCTCTTCTTGATTTAACTAACTTTCTTGCTAGTCGTTTATCCATGTTTATAAGTGTATGAATGAATCGAACCTGCTTCTATATCTGCCAGAATTTAAGGGACAGTCCTTATCGATTACAACGAAACCGTAGTCTTCTTTCAACAGTGTTCACAGAGAGCTTTAAATTTCTCAAATGTCATATCCATCATGCAATGCTCATTATATATGTGTTTTAAACTAGTTAGGTCCTGTTTAAATAAAATTAAGAGATTTGCATTTTCACGTAAAAGCCTCTTGAGAATTGATGAATAACCTTTGAAAAATGAAAAAGCAATCCGTATTTTTATGTCTCCCAAATGTAAAATAGTCCCTTATAATAACTGAATTTGGTTTAATATCGTGAGGGGATATAATATTTTCATCATTATTGTCATATTCAAAATAACCAATTTCTTTAATAGGTTTTAGCAAATTTCTTAAATACTCATAATTGGGTTGATGTATCGATTTTGTGTATAAATAAATATTTTCGAATCTTATTCCGTTTGGATGTTCAAGTAATGTGAGAATGGAGTTCGTTTTGCCAACCCCTGATGCTCCTACCACAAGACATCTCTTTTCTCCACCAAAGAGATCACCATGTTTTCTAAATGGTTTGTTAAAGATTTTTTCATCATGGCTTTTAATAGGTAAAGAAAAAGCTTGCTTTTCAATCCACATCGTCAACAATAACTGACATAACATTCTAAATAATATGTATTTATAAAAAAAAAACAGCCAAGTGAATTTGCTGCCCGTTTTACTATTTATAGAAGACGGCAGCTCTATCGACTCAGTTTGCAAAAACTATAAAATGATCATACACAACCCTTACTCGATTACATCCAATAAGAAGAGCAAGAAGAAAGGTACGGGTTTAGTAAATAAACTTATTAATAGTCTACCTGTTGAACTACACATTCCTGGTTATAACTATTGCGGCCCGGGAACAAAGTTGGAAAAAAGATTAAGTAGGGGGGATAGTGGCATAAATCCTTTAGACGATGCTTGTAAAGATCATGACATAGCGTACTCGCAATCTAACGATTTATCAAACAGACACGAAGCAGATAAGATTCTAGCAGATAAGGCTTGGCAAAGAGTAAAGGCTAAGGATTCATCGCTGGGTGAAAAAACTGCAGCTTTGATGGTTACAGGTATTATGAAAGAAAAAAAAAGTTTGGTATGGGTGTTAAGACATCCAAACGAAAACTCAGGATAAAAAAACGCGTTATGAAAACTCCAAAAAAAAATTAGTGGATTTTTACCTCTTTTGCTTCCAATTTTGGGTGCCCTCGGTGCTTTGGGAGGTGCTGCAGCCGGAATTGCTAAAGCTGTGAATGATGTAAAAGCATCAAGACAATTGCTTGAAGAAACTCAACGTCATAACAAAGCTATGGAAAACGTTGCAGCTGGAAAAGGTCTATTTGTAAAGCCATATAGAGAAGGAAAAGGATTGTTCATTAAGCCCTATAAAAGGGGTTCTGTAAAAAAGACATTAAAAAGCTCAAATAAATTTTCCGCAAAGAGCTTTAACCAACATTGACATAATGAAATATGCAAACATTTTAGAGATACCTAACTTTAGAGGTGTTTTTATGCGTGATAATCTCCCGCGAAAAATTAGACAAAAAGAAACTGGTATTGTTAATTTGGACAGTGAAAAAATGATGGTTCTCATTGGGTAGCTTACATAAAAAGCAAAAAAATGTCGTGTATTTTGATAGTTATGGTAATCTCATACCACCTCTTGAGTTGATCCAATATTTTAATACAAGTAAGGGTGTAAATATATATTACACCTATGAGGTCAAACAAAAATTTAATAACTATAATTGTGGACAACTAGCTCTTAGTTTTCTATATAAGCACATGAAATAAATTATTACGGCATTTCTTAAAAATTAACAGAATGTCTACAACATTTACGCTTTGAGGAAATTCTTCTATTTTATGATCTGATTTTAATCATCCCATCTATTTGGATGACGAAAAGCAATATTTACTAGGTTTAGCTGATTTTGAGTCATTTATGAGTATCCCTAATATAGAGGATGGAAACAATAAAATTTACGTAGATAGTAAAGTGATTGTTATTCCGGATGGAACTTATGACATCAAAGACTTAAGTACATTGATAAATAACAAACTGCATGAAATTTTTATTATAGAACCCTCTTCGTTTAGATTAACGACAAATCTCAATACCCTAAAATGCAGTATTAAATGCAGTAAAGAAATTGATTTCACAAAAGATAATTCAATAGGAAACCTTTTAGGTTTTAATAAACGGAAAATCAAGCCTCATGAATGGAGTGAATCTGACAATGTTGTAAATATTTCCAAGGTTAATGCTATTTGTATTGATTGTAACATTTGTGTAGGTTCATTTAATAATGGCAAATCAGTTCACATAATTCACCAATTTTTTCCAACGGTACCACCAGGGTATAAAATAGTGGAATCACCATTACCTATATTATACTTTCCAATTAGCATTTCAAACATAAAAAAACCATCAGTTTCTGAAATCGTTGGGTTTTAAAGTTTTAAATAATGGATATTTTAAACGTTAATGAAAGTCTATATGTTGACAACTCTGTAATTGGCTCCGAATTACATACCTATCAACCATTCATTTCTTGAAAATTTGATTATAATGATGTAATACGTATTCCAATCCAAGAATTAGACACATACACATTACCTTCAGAAAGTATTCTATATATAGAAGGAAATCTCGCTAATCAAGAAGGAAAATATACAAAAAAATTAAGATTTGTCAACAATGGTATTGCGTTTTTGTTTCGGGAAATGCGTTATGAATTAAATGGAGTAACTGTAGACTCTGTAAGAAATGTTGGTTTAACATCAACACTCAAAGGATATTTATCTTTCAATAACAATGAAAGCGTAAAGCTTCACAATGCTGGGTGGCTTCCCAACAGAAATGAAGCAGACAGAATTTTGGTAGATGATAAAGGTAAATTTAATGTATCGGTACCCCTAAAGATGCTACTTGGATTCTTTGAGGGTTATAAAAAAATTATTTTAAATATGAAGCAAGAATTAGTACTCATCAGAGCAAGTACTGATTTAGATGCTGTGCTCTTTATAGATGACACGGAACCCAAAACATTAGAATTTCCAAAAAGTCACGATTGAAAAATTGTATTGGAAAGTGCCACATATCGAGGTAGATATTCCTCAACAACTTGCCTTAACGAAAATATTAGAAAGAAACAAGGAAATAGTGTTAGGATTTCGAAGCTGGGAATGTGTTGAATATTCCGAATTACCTGAAGCAACACGTCATACATGGCCGGTAAAGACAATTAGTAAACTGGAGACGCCCGTCATGCTGTTATTGCCTTCCAAGTAGATCGAAAAGGAAGGAAAATTAAAAAAGGACATGAGTCAATTTGATAACGTTGACCTAACAAACATAAGAATTTTTTTAAATTCTGAGAGATATCCATATCACGATTTATTTTTAAATTTTAAAGACAACAAATTTTCTGCTCTATATGAAATGTTTGCCAATTTTAGAAATTATTACTATGGATTGACAAGTGAA